>JAGDQP010036350.1:0-19110 GCA_022664845.1 Lepisma saccharinum | reverse complement strand
ATTATCACACACTATCTACGGAGTTCCAATATTAGATCAGCCAATTATTCAGTTTGCTTAAGGTTGTCGTGATTCTAGGACAGAACAAAAGAATTTCCAAGTTTTTACCTGTTACAAAATGATGTCTTATTTTCATAATTCTAATTACTTTACGTTTACTTGCGAAATTTGGGGCTCCTAGAATTTATTATCAGCCTTAATCATTAGAACTGATGTTTTTAATTCCGGATTTGTTTAAAATCATTTTAAGAGTGTTCTTTGGTGTAGACTCGTGCGTCTGTAAAAGGTTTCTCTCTCACTTTTTTGAATTGATAGTTCAGTTTTTATTGATCCTTTTTTTTTTTTAAGGAACATTGACAGAATTTCTGCACGATTTTAATTTTGTTCATTTTTTTTTTCTATTTTGGTAATTTTGTTTATTTAAGTTACTTTATACTAACGTAGTACGAGTTCTTAACAACAGAAACTGCGTATTTCTACAATAACTGTAGAATCAGGCTAGTAACAAAACAGTAGCTCATAGCGTCGTACAAGTGTAGCTACTTGTGTGAACGTGTAGGTATTTAGTCTCTGAGAATAAATTCTTACTTATTGCAGAATGAGCTGTGGAAGTGAATATGTCATCTAACAGAAGTCGTAGCAAGACTTTGTATTTGACCTCCAATCGTAAAAGAAATGTGAAAATTTTGTAACTGTCTCTTGTGAATGTCGTAAATATAGTGTGCTTTTGTACTATCATGATTTTTATTATGTGAGCTTAAAAATCTAAACCAAGTGAGCACCACAATTCTATTAACAATCGCTAAGGCTCCGAGGGTTCCTTGATAGCATAGCAATACAGCTAGTGTCAAGTGCGCAGTCCGTATGTGGTCAAATCCTCAGGCCTTTCCGATAGGTTTCCCCTATAGACTATGCTAATGGCTTATTATAATTAAAATTAACGGTTGGATACTCCCGCTTACTCGGGACCAACTGCACCGATCAAGACTTTTCCGGCACAGTGAGCTTGCCTAGCCAAGACATTTCTAACGGCACCTCAACTACCTTATGGTCCATAAGATTTATTTTTTGGCACGGACGAACAGGAAAAGTGAGAATATAAGGTTCCTGATTGTTAGCAATAGCTCGCACTATGCTATCAAGATACCTAAAACGTGCATTGCGTCAGGAAAAGGATACTTATTCACTGTTTTAATTAAGAACAATATACTAGTCTTAATTAAGAACGCTATAATACTCTTAATTAAGAACGTTATAATACTCGTTGAATGATTTACAAGCCATGCTATCACTTTTCTGGTAGATTGTTTTAATTTCCATTCCCTGGCTGGAACTGAATATCACAATAACTTTATAGAATCTAACATGAGATTACAAGATTTTGGAGGATAAATTAGGTGAAATGAATTTATCTGAAAATGCCAAGCTGAGTATAGTAATAATGTTGATGAACTAACAGTGAGTAAGTAGCTGAGCTACATTCTCTGTGGTCTAGATATTACGATGGGATGCTACTCAAGTTTGATTGCTTCTGCCGGATATCATGACTGAGAGTTTCCAGTTTTTCTCAGTTCTTTCTGGCCAATACCGTGATGATATCTTAAATAAAGATCCTGGTCGTTATTTTTCCCGTTTCATCTTTCACGTCTATAGCAAATTGTAAGATGTGATGAACTGCTTTAAGGCGCAGTGAAGACCACTAATGTACTTTTAAGTTATTTTTCAATTAAAAGTAATTTATGTTATGAGACTCATATGTGAAGCTTAATTAAAATTTAAGAGAGACAAAAGATATGTGTTTGATATGCACAAAAGAAGAGCACCATCGCATTGTAATGGCGGGAACAGCAAATGTCGATGAATATGGGGTGAGAATAGTAATCGAAGATATCCAACATAAGAAAGGACGTTCTTAACGTTCTATCAATTTAACGTAAACTGTATTCGAAACTTCAATTAACTAATCTCTTTTGACATTTCACATCTAGTCCAAACATAAAATGCAGCCACTGGAATACTATTTTGTTTTTCAACATTAAATAATACACTGAAAACTGTATTGAATCTAAAAGATTTCTTTTTCTCATTCGTCACCGACGAAAAGTATTGCTATTTGGCGACGGTCCTTTCAAGTTGCAAATGAATGGAACATATGTAAGTTTGGTATTCCAACATATTTTTGTTCCTATTGTATACTTTTAGTTAATAATGCCTATATGTTAAAGTAACATAGCTGTGCCTATATAGTGTTGCTTATTCGAAAACCGTAAGTCTTATAAATTGTAAGGTGTAAAAATGTAACTAGCTTATTTATTACCCTCCTCTTCCAAGCAAAAAGAAAAGAAAAAAATCTATACGATTGATGTTACGTCTGAAGTTTTCCATAAATCAAACGGACCGTGCCAGACAACAGACTCACACAGAGCTATAGTTCATAGAAATCAGATCTTATGCTCTCAATGTGATTCAGAATCATCTGCTTAATGTTACATTTTCATGCTGAAGGACTAATCAAATAACAAGAAATTTGTTTCAGTGTATTGGAAATGCTGCAAATTTCCGGTGTAATGCAAATTTCCTTTGTGAATATTAATAAAGTACCATAATTAGATGGTCAAGGAAAGTACGCAGTGTAAATAATTTTATTACTGTGCGACCTATCCACTCACTTTGTTCCGTTAAGTAGAGAACAAGTTACGTTGATATAGTTCATTCTGAACTTCAGTGTCCTACATTGTTTCTCTCATGTCGGAAGAATCATATGTTTCAAAGATTAATTTTGTACTACTGGTAAAAATGTAACCACTGAATAATTATTTATGGTTGGTGATTTGTGGATGTAGCAGAGTAATATATTACGACTATGGGTTATGTCATATTTCCTCGAAAATTGAAGATTGGATGGGACTACATTATTTTTAGCTAGTCTATCTACATTTTTAACACTGCATCGAATACGGTCAATGTAGTCCCTGGTTGCCTGGCGAACGTTGGGGAAGCGTTGGGACCGAGTTTCATGTCGGTCTGTCTATCATTAAGAATGGTCTTTTAGGAAATACCGGGCAGGTGTAAACACTTTTAGATTGTACTTAAGTAGAGTTACCAATAATGCAATAAGTTAAAGTGAAAGTGTATTTTTGAACCGTAAAAGTGATTTCAACGATCTCCCTCCATTACACGACTTGATCCCATATTGTTCTGCATGTATGTCAAATAGGCTATTAGAGGACTCGGTCGGTCAATGAGAAGTTTCAGCTGTAATCCTAAATATATGTGACACTTCCTGTTAACATACAAAATTTTGAATTCGGTCTCTCTACTTGAGTAGTATAGTCCCTTGAACCGTCTAGATTTGACCGGTGTTGTCGAAGGAACCGACTTGGAATTTCTAACGTTCGACACGCTAATAATATTGACTGTATTCGATTCAGTGTCAGAGACTGAGGAAGATTGGCCAAAAATAATTTAGTACTACCCAATCTTCAATTTTCGAGGAAATGAGAGTTGTAGCGCGTATCTGTCCCCCTATTGTAACATTTTTCAGCAAGAAATCTAGGTTGATTAACTAACCATTAGAAGTTCTAAGTAAAATAAAATGCGTTAATAATGATCAGTTTTGGACAACTTGAGTTATGGCATACGTTATCATTATGTTACATAATTATATTCAAAAGTATACAATTTCTGAAAGTAATAGAACATTCTATTAATAATTCGCTATCATAAGTGATTACAGTCTTGAAAATATCATAGAACAGGGATTCTTAAACTTTTATACTGGCGTACTACCTGACTTCATATAATACTTTCTCGTGCCACTAAGTAATATTACGGAATTTTCCATGCTAATATTTAATATTGCATGATTATATTGCCAGTAATGATTATACTGACGAAGTAGAATGTTCGGTAGCGTGCTTGTCATGTAATCATCAAGAGCCCTCGGGAACGATGCCCGGTACAGGCCATATTCACTGAGGTTTTCCCTGCCTACTGAAATCAAACTTCTGATAAGTATAACATTTGTCTCTCTATTTCATGTTCTTCATTTTGAATGAGTCAATTTTATGTTAGGTCTGTTATATATTTCCTGTTTATTTTTTCACCAAGCTCGCGTACCATAATTTGAGAAACCCTGTCGTAGACGGAAGTAACAAATGACCAGTAAATATTTGTATAGCGAAACATTTTCTATATTAACTGTTTTGATTTGATTTATTAAATGTAAGTAAAATACTTGGATGTAGTACAGTAAATATGAAACTCAAAATGTGCTATCATTTTATTATCTGACGGATGTGCATGGTTTGTTGTGTGCCTGAGCACTTTTTTTCTTGTGAAATCTACAATGCTTTTATCTTTGAATGTTGCATATTTTACTAATAACGTACGTTTTTTTAACATCTCGTTCTTAGTTACGAGAGAGAAGAAGGGAGTTCGATAACTAATAGATTGTAAATGAATTTGAATATCATGTTTAAACGTGCGAAGATTGATCGTAATGTATTTTCACTAGTGATGAGAACAAAAGCTGGTTTACGGTTTTTAGAAACTTCCAACCAGTACATTATTTCATTTCAAAATTCGATTTCAGATTTTTAGATGTTTATTACGAAACATTTTTCCCTTCTTTCTGACCACCATTTCTGTTTCTAAATTAAATATAGTTTTTTTCTTAAATGTATGTTTCCGATTTCCTAAGAAAATCGTATTTATACTGTGACTTTCTTTGGAGATATTGTTTAAATATATATTTATTTAAATGCAGCATCTTTTGGTATGAATATGTTTATTGAGTTGAGAAATGCCCATTAAAACCGGATTTTAAACAATAACCGAAACCCGTGTTATGAATAAAAACAAAATTTTGAACAAGATCATCATTTTATCAAGAAACTGCAAACTGGAGAGAAGAAAAAATAATATTGCTCCTGATTTCTTCATTTCCTTTAAGTGCCAATGATGATGTACTTAATATCGACTTGATGTCAGAGCTCATTAATATTTAATCAGTTTCCTGATTTTGTAAATGCATTTTGTAGGATACAAGTGAATTTAATTATGTGTAAACAACATGTTTTAAATTTATTAATTACGAAATGGCCTAATCAGAATGGCGATGAGTATTAACGATGAAGCTAATTATCATCATAATATTAATGTGAGATAACCGAACCCTAAATCGGAAGGTACCACAACCTAATATGCCCGTGAATCCAAAATGGACATGCACTTATATCTCAGCAGGAAGCGATCAAATATATCAGATTCTGCTGAACCTCTGCTGTAATATGTGGCAGTCATCGGCGCAGTGGCTCTTAGGCGCTTGAGAGAAGAGTACATGTTGAAACCGATACGGCGAAAGTGTGCCATCTTATTTCATAAGGCGAATAATGTCCGTTAAAAGTTGGCTATGACGGGTAACGAAACTATCATCTTGAGTATTTAAACATGTACGTTTTTGTACTGTTGAACAATATCAAAACCTGATTCTATCGCCTTTACACAGCACAGAAATATTACGTGAAGCATACAACGTGAACTTACTATGGCCAAGCATTGAAGAAGACAGTGCCTAAGATCTTGTTTCAGCAATCGAAGAGAAAAACACATAATAGTGAACGTGAATCGTTTTATTGCGGAGTATACAGAGAAGATAGGATAACGAATATGTTCATATGCTTGGTCTGTACTCAGTATATTCACGAGGAATGTGCAGGTCTAATGAAGGACAACAAGAAGCTATTTATAAGTCATGAATGTAGCCAATAAATACAAGCATTAGAAGTTAAGTACCAGAAAGTGACAGAACACATGTCATAAATGACTTTATATTCTGCGTGTTAGGTCTCTACTTCAACATACGCTAAATCGTATCTGTAATGAACGGTAATAAAGCATATTGGGTTCATATACTATACCCAATATGGGGAAACAAAACTTTTAGAAAAGGCGTTACTCTCAGTTTCAAAGGTGAGGCAGGTTCTTGTAATTTACTTATTCCCTTACGCGTGTGGTATATTAGATATCTTTATTTGCATAACGTGAACAGAATTTCAAACCTTATGTAGTACATATTGGCTTAAGATATCTTACTTCTTTTTGGTTTCTCGTATAGCAGGCTAAGTTTCAATATTTATTTCCTGTCAGCTATCTATCTTTTACTTTTATTGAACAGGAGAGCTCCGGTCATATTTTGTTTACTTTTAAATTCTTTTATGTATTAGAATTTTAACTTCTTAGAATTTACTTTATGTGTGGTTTTAAATCATTACTAATGAAATCGTGAAGAGGGTTTCTCAAGGTATGTATTTCAAACTGCTGATGTGTTTACAGTTTGGATGAAAAATTAAAATATTGTAAGGAAACAAACTTTCAGCAACGAATTTTGAACTTGTTGTTAATAGGCACTTTTGTTTGTTACAGTGGGTATGAGGAGGAGATGGAAACAGAAGATGCATTTTCTCCGAATTTAGACAACATTGTTACAGCTCGTGAAGTTGGCCTAACTGGTCAGTGGGTGAAGCCAAAAAGAATTGATTTCGACATGGACGATGATTCAGCTGATTATGCAGACAGTGATGAGTGTTCAGTGTGACTTGCAAAATAATCGGTTGTCAAAGGGAATAAAGTGTTATGTATAAGCGTTTGCTCCACAATTCCATAGTTAATTTGGCAAGGACATACGTGGTGCTCGTTTATCTAAAGGCCGAAAAAATTCTCAGAAAGTGAGAAAGAAGATTAATAGGATTGATTTTTGTTTTCGGTGGAAACTTGTTTAAAAGCGAACCGTTTGTAAAAAAATAAATTAAGTGTTGTGTTACATAGAGAGTTAAACTATACTATTTTGGACATTATTCTTCTAAATATTATTTTGAAAGTTTTTGTTAGAATAGCTATCTTCACCTTGCATCTTGTAAGTTTGAGTAACTTAATGAAGGTTGTTTTGTGTGCGTGAACAAAAATGAAAAAAACTGATAACCTCTTACGCTGACTGATTGAGACTAAGATTTATAAGAATTTATAAGACTAAAACTTTAAAACATCTTATTCAGGGTAATATCAAATAAGATGAAGTAAGATCTTTTTAATTTGTACTTGAGACATTTGTTGTTTACCATGGTACTTTTTGTAAATATTGTCTTGTGTTTTGTTTTATTTTATTAATAGAACAATAATGGGGAGACAAATATTACGCAGTTCATATTTTGAAGAAAAGCATGGTAAATTGTTATGTGATATTCGCTGCAATTCCTGGCAAATTCATTGGAAAGAAAATTAAGTTGGATATGTTTAGAAATTGTTTCTAAAAATAAATATCCAGAGAGAATTCAAGTCAGGATACTGAATTTCACTTTGATGGCGCTAAGTGTAGTGCGGGATATTTTCAAGAGGATGTGCTTCATATAATTGTGCGTAAGTTTTTAAATTTGATACGGTATTTTAATAGAGCAAATGACACTTTAAAATTTTAAAGTGAATGTTTCAACTATGAAGGTAATACCCAAAGGAAATATAATTAATATTTTTTAAGGGAGTTTAAAAATTCAAAGACTTTAACCTATCTTTTTTAACTATTTTGTGGTACGAATGTCTTCGTCCTTTTTTCCTAAAAAAAAAATCTAATTTGTGTCCAAGTGTTCTTCCAAAATATCGTTTAACAGATCATGGATTGATGTGTATCAATTGCACAAGTAGATAATGTTGGTAAGTATTTGAGTTTCTTGTATCTCCGTTATACGTGTTTTAACTCCAAAGACAAAGTACATAAAAATAAAACATAAAAAAGTAATCATGTTTGTTAATCTAGTCCATTAAACAAATTTTATATAAATGTGTTACTTATGTATTTACAGTTTTTTTTTCAATGGTTCTTATAAGTTAATGAGATTTTTGCTAATCAGTGTGGAAATTAAAAAAAAAACATTTCTTTCTTTTGTTCGTTATTAGCGATGTATAAAATGTACTCAAAATTGTTTTGTAAAAATGTTTTCACAGTTCTGTGCTAATATCTTGAAGCAGTATTTCGTGTTGATTTTTTTCTTTTGTCTTGTGAATAAGTGAAATCATAACTAATATTGGTCTTCAGTTTTGCCATTAAGTGCTATATGAAATAGCTAAACGAAATGTTTTGCCATTCAGAAGGAATTCAACTGATAGTATTTCAAGTGAGAATAGTTTCGTTAAATTATAACTGCTTCGTTTTATATTTTACGTGTTGCCCTCTTCAATGTATATATTTTTTTCCTTGAATGTGTTACTGGTGTAAAATGTCATATATGTAACACAGAGCATACGAATACTGAAAAGTCTATGCTTTTCACATGAAATACTCGTAAAGTTTGAGTTATTTTTTCTTCAATGAGACATGCAACTCAAAATGGACTTTTGAGTGGACTGTGTTCTCAGATGTGCCTTAAAAAGGAATTGCGTGTGATAAAAAAAAAGTGTGCTGTTGAGGGAGAAAATGTGTTTGTATGAGTGTCGGTATCTGAAAAATGAGAGATTATTGTGACTGAATTTGCATCTGTTTTACCACAAACTTATTATTTCCTTTCGTGGTTGATCTGTTGTTTATGGCAAAAGAAGGAAAGTAGCCACATGGAAGCATTTCACGCAAGAAAATATTCGAATGCATTTACTGAAGATTAATATGTGACTAAATATAACTTGCTACTCTTATGTGCTTTTCATGATAGGTGTGTTTATCTATGTTTTCATCCGAGTTAAAAAAAATATATATATTTATTTAGCTTTACTTTAGAAACTGTTATTCCTGGTGCGTAGAAAATTAATTCGTGAACGATAAATGTACTATAAACTTTTGAAGAAGCTACTTTGAAAATCGACATTTCAGAAAAGAAATTCTTGATTATCACCATAAAATAAATAAGAAAAAGTTATAACAGTTTGTAAGAATCTAGTAGGAAGACGGTATCCTTTTGCGAAATTTATATAAAAAAAATACTTTCATTGGAAAACATACTACTACATATGGGAGCTCTTAGAAGGTTAAAATTTGTCATATTTATTTAGATCCCCCTAGACGCGGTCAAAATTATGCGGTATGTGTAGTTATGGAGTCTAATACGAAGCATCTCCATAATAATGGGATTAATTGCTGAGGTTCTTTTGTGTTTCGACTGGCGCCGTCATTGTAGCTGCGTAGGTCATTTTGGTTTATAGACTTATATCATATCTTCTTTTCGTGTTATTTATAAACTAAGAGATGCGACCCTTTATGAAGTGTATTCACCAAAATCTAGAATTATTGTTATTAGTAATGGTATATACGTTTTCCTAAAGTATCGTGATTCGTGAGTATTTATCATCATGAGACTTTGTAAGAACTTTCTAAAAATTGTAATTTGCCACCACACATAAAATTCAATTTCTATGGCTTCTTGGGCAGCTGTCAACATACTAAATGATGGTCTATGAAACATTACTGTGCAATCAGGATTTGCTGTAATTTGCAAACAAATGAAGCACACTTGAAATAGGTAAAAAAAAAAGTCTTAACATGGCTTAAGCTGACTGTTTTGTAGTAATATTACCAGTGTTTAGGTATTGAGTTTCTTTCAAAATATTTAAGTTCAATGAAAAATATTGGATATCATTTTGGTACAAGATGCTGCAAAGAATATGGTTTGCAATAGTACCTAATCTCAAAGAAGTTTCCGAGACATTAATTTTGTTGTTGTTGTTGTTGTTTGTTTGTGACACTGTGCAACAAATCAGCTCCATGACATTAATGAACAAATTCAAATGGAAATATTATTTTGACAAATATGACAAATTTAACCAGTGAGAACGTTAATTTGATATGCAGAATATAACTCAACATGTTTAAGATGGCTAACAAAAATGATTGTATACAAATGAAGGTTAAGTTCATTACGTACGTGTACACTATATCGAAAAATAGTCGGTATTTGAACGAGAAGATAACTGGGTGGCATGTACGTTAGTCGAATATTTATCGTAATATCTACAGGTAGTGAAAAATTGAGGAGTGAATATGGTAAACGATGAAAGTGCCAAAACTTGTAATTTTCAGTTTTCGTAACCTATTGTAATATTGCCTCGTTATCATTGTTGCTACTTTCATCGTTTACTAACTTCAGTTCTCAATTTGTGAACGTTCTTTTTTATCAACCAAAAGTGTTGCTTCCAATTCGTGTTTTAACTAGTGAGTTTTTTCTTGCGTGAAAGATTCTTCAGTTGGTAATATTTCTTCCTGCATATTATTGTATTTGTCAAATTCTTGTAGTATGATGGGTGATTGTATATTGTTGAGATGGACCGTGTCAAATGTTGAAATGTTTATATAGATGAAATGTGATTATTCCAGATATTCCTCTACTCATCTCATGCCAAGTAAGTTTTTATACTACTTCTGTTAGTAATTATATTACCATTATTTTGTAACTTTCTTTTGGTTGCAATATCAGTCAATTAAATTACTTGTTTTAAATAATAAAAATATATATAAGATGTTTTCATCTTATGTGAGTGCTGCTGAGTTTAGATCACCACAGATACCTGTACATTTCTAGAAACTAACCTATAAAATCTGTGCATTTTTGTAGTGTTTCTATTTTGAAGAAAACATTATAGTTGAATCAGTGCTGTTTTCTTTCTTTCCACATTCCTTGGAATTTTCTATTGTCTCTTGAATTTGATAGAAATAAACGAATTTATCAGAATTTCCTCTGAACAAATCTTCTCATCACACGGAAGTCATGCTCATGGGAAAGAAGAGAGAAAATAGAGAGCGGTAACGTGGAGCAGCTTAGGCTGCCAGCTCATACAAAACAATTTCACAGTTAATGAGACCAAGGGGGAGGAAGAGCTAGTATTAGTGGCCCGAGGAAACAATACAAACTGAAGCTAGGGAGTGGAGTAATATGACTTGGTAATGTTGTTTTATGATAAAAGGAATATCGTTAATTTAATGTAGGAGTTTTGTTTTGTTCGCTACATGAGCAACAATCTGAAGATAAACACTCGAAATCAGTTTCCTAGATCGCTTTCAATGCATGTCGTCACGGGTTAAAATCCCTCCGGAGTCCATTGAACGCAATGGTTCGGAGCTCACTTTACCAAAACTGTAGTAGGTCCCGCTCTTAGAAGCTCGTTTAGGACGTTAATAACAATGCACTCACGTGTAGGGTTACCTACTAGAAATTGTCATTCAGGACAAAACTCCGGAAAAAGGAGGACTTTTCTAGAAAATGCCGGACGCATTGAATTTGCAGCAGTGAACTTTTTTTTTTTTAGGCACGTTCGTCATGTACTTTATAGCTTTGCATATAACTGGCTTTCTTATAACAGGCTTCTCCTACACGAATGAAAACAATCGAGGGCGATATACTGACAATAATGCCAGAAACTCAGCCTAGCTGTCATTAAATAGTGACTAAGTACCACTCGTGACCGCTCGAGACAATCGAGTTAACCGTGAATAACACAAACAATGCAAGCCTGGGTGTAACAACGACTTGCTCATTAAATTTCTCAAATACCGGACTTTTTCAAGGAAAAAATAAATACTGGCCTGACATTACTAGAAAAGTTAAAGAACCGGACATGTTCGTTAAAATTCGGACGGTTGCTAACCCTACTCACGTGCCCTCAACCTTCGCACAAAAAAAAAAAGTAGGTGACTACATAATACGTATAGAACAACAAAATGGATACGATACATATACACTGTTGAAATGATGCCAGTATGCACAATCGAAACATTATAAAAGCAGAAAAATGGAATGTGAAGCGAAAAAAAAAGATTAAACATGGACAGGTTTGCCCTTGTACCAACCTGTTAAGGACAGACTGAAAACAGTTTTTGTTAAAAATAAGTCGAAACCCGCCGTAAACCCCCCGAAAACAATGAATAATGATATTACTCAATTAGAAGTTACTATGTTAACAAAAAAAAAAAAGTTGTGGAGTTTACCAGATCACTTGCTAGTGCAAGGACCATTATATCGGAATAACTAAGCGGAACCTTAACACACCAGAGTCACGGAGAATATTAGGCCAAAAAGAATTAATTTAACACATCTGATCTCTCACACTACCTGAAAACTACCACACATGAAGTAGCCGAGACCAAGATATTGTATAAATTTGATTTCCATAAAGAGGAATGGTTTGTGAAATCATTCTTATTCACAAAAAAACAACCTGCATTAAATTTATACCAAAGCTTGTTAAATAAATCGTGGTTAAACATAATAAATAAAATGCAATAAGACAACATTATATTTTAAAATAATTTATTTCAACACTTCTTCTTTAAACATTTATACGCATAACTTCCCATATATAACCAAATGTACAGTTGTGCAACTAAGTTCTTCTGTTTTAATGTCTGGCAACAACATTCCATTTCGTAATACACTGTGGCAACATTGCACCTACCTTGTTTCCGCTTAGGACCGCCATTTTTGTTTTCACCTGCCAGGAGTACTGACAAAGGCCATCTTCGAGGACGGCTTCTTGTACTCCCATAGTATTTTAACCATTTTTTTTCACCTGATGAAGGCAATTCATTGCTTGGCGAAACTTGTTATGTTTGTAATCACCATTTTGTTAGATGATTCGATGGGAGCGAAGAAAGTGTACCAAGCTGAAGGTAAACATAACCCTATAGTTCATTATTCATTCCAGCTTGTGAATACTAGGTTTTTTTTAGTGATATCACAAACTTGTTTCAGCGATCTGGTCATATGGAACAATAAAGAAGAAAATATTGCAGCAAGAATATAGTTATTGAAGTCAATGGTCTACCTTAGATGTTTATATCTATGTCTTACTGTGCATATTTGTTAATAATAATAATACCTTCACTCCAGAACTGTAACAGCTTCCAGTATAGCGGAATCGGGATAACCATCAAGGGTATTGTTTGTGTTGTGTTGGGCTGGATTTTATATACACCCCATCTCGGAAGCAATCTGCTTAGTCTAAATCGTCCTTGTAAGTTAACACTCACAACACATACACCGTTGGTTACTTCAGGGATGTGCGAGAAAAGTAACGTGAGTATCGGAGAAAAATCGTAATAATAACAAAAATACGGGCCGCGGTGGCTTAGAGGTAGAGTACTCACTTCAGGTGCGTGGTGTGCCCGGTTCGATCCCGGGTCCTGCCATTTGGGCTTTGTGGTGGACAAACACCCTGTGTGTGTGTGTGTGTGAGAGGGGAGTTCTTGGTGTTCTCCTGTCTCATTCCACCAATTCTTCCATTATCATCCATTCGGCCTGAGTCAAAGTTTCTGAAGTGCCTTAAGTAAAAGTCAATCACAAAAATAGAATTGAGAAGATGAGTGAAAGTAAAAAAATAATCATAGGAAGTAATAGGTAGGTGTTTCCAAAATAATGGTCATAAATTGAAGGAAGAATTCCTCATGCTAAAAGAAGCAAAAGATTTCTTTGTAAGAAGCTAGAATTTCGAAGCTACAAGCCTCAAATATAGAACCTTATTATTACAAATTACTTAATTTCTCAATAAATAATGGCGCAAAACATGTCGGGTTAGCTTAACGCAAAGTTGTATACAATTCATGTATTTGAGCAATGTTCATAATTAAAGAGTGCAGCTTAAAGAGGATTTCTGTGCTTGTCTATTGCGGTAGGTTAATTCCTTCACAAATTCTTACATTGAGAAACACAACTATGCGGCACTCCCTCAATCATAAATTTTGCTCAAAGAGATGTGTTGCGCACATCTTTGATTCTGATTTATGGAATAAATGGTTTCAAGAAGTCAGTCTCCTCAGCCAGACAACAATCCGAATTCTTGCTGAGGTTGTCAAAACTGAAATAAGCTAGTGCAGTTCTACAAGCTTTCTTGCTACGCAGCACTAAAAGATAACGTCAAGAACGTAAAACCCTGTTGTCTAATGCTTAGCCATGCAAGGACATGCATCAGCATGCCAATAATATATATGTCTTCACCAACAGCTTCAGCACACAAGGAGCTGTAACAAATAAAAATAATAATAATAATTTATTCCTTAGAGTGCGGTGAACAGCCTATGAAGCTAATACAACACTTAGTCAGGGTAAGTACATGAAACATTACAACACATTAGCGAAGATTACAGTTGAACATTATATTTGTTTCATGCAATAAATAGCCTCATAACTTGAGCACATTGAACAGAGTAAAGTCAAAAACAGAATTACTACGTAAGATAATAAAAACAAAAACATATAAAGGACTGTATATCAATGTAATTAAAATTAAGTCGTGTTGTACACTAAAATTCATTGTGATTTATCAATAGCTTTTTAATAGATCATTCTTGGATTTTCTGGTACCTAACAGATGATGTCCTCTAGTAGAATGTGTTGAACTTTGAACACAAATGCTTTCCAGTAAGAATCTGCTATTTGCCTTGCAATTGATAATACCTTCAACATATTGCTGAGCCCTGATTTGCCTTCGTACATGTAAGGAACCAAGATTTAAATCACTGCACCAATATTCATAATTATGCGAGTAATAGTTCAGAGTGAGCTTATGACAAAGTAACCGTATACAACATTTTTGAACTGCCTTTAGTTTATTAATAGCAGTTTTGATGAGGGGACTCCAGATAATTGCTGCATATTCCAATTTAGGCCTAACCAAAGTTTTATATAAAATTATTAAAGTCTGTCTTCTTTTTAATTCAGCCCATTGATAGAATATAAATCCAATCAACTTTCTAGCCTCGGTTACGATTCTTTCAATATATCTATTAAATTTCAGTTTTTCATCAAAGACTACAAACAAATCTTTTATAGTATCCGTCTTGGTAATAGGTTTATTATATACCCATGCATTGCTAACTATGTAGTTCGTGCGATTAGTATAGAATACGAAAGTGCTTTTAAGGGTATTTACCTTCATTTTATTTTCGTTACACCAACCAACAATTTGATTAATATCATGCTGAAGCTTTGTTGTGTCTTGATGGTCATTGATTTCTCGAATTAGTTTCAAGTTGTCAGCATACAACAAAGGATGAGAAAAAGATACCTTTGTACTGAGATCGTTTATAGCCATGTGAAGAGACTGCATTATTTACCTTAATTTAAAAGGATCTGTTGCTTAAATAGTCTGAAATCCAATTCACATATTTAGGAGAAATCCCCAACTTGCTTAATTTATCTAGTAAAATACTGTAGTTATCTGAATCAAAAGCTTTTCCTATATCAATGTATATAACGTCACACTGAGCTTTCGAATTCATGCACCCTTGTCTTCAGTGACAGTATTTAGAATTACATAGGTTTGATATAGTGGATTTCCCTGGTAGGAGTCCGTATTGGTTATTATGCATAGCTAGTATTAAGTTTAATTGAAGATGCTTGGCAATTTTACTCTGAAGCACTCTTGCAGATCCATTCAATATTGATATCGGTCTATAATTATCCATATTGTGTTTATCTCCGCCCTTAAATATGGGTGTAATAAGAGCCTTTTTTCATTTGTCTGGGTAAATGTTAGTTTTTAAAGAATTATTAAAAGTATTCGCCAAGACTGGGGCAAAATAATTCTACCACCTTTAATAATATCATTTGGAATATTATCTTACCCAAAACTGGATGATACCTTTAATTTTCTTATAGCTTTTATCACCATATCTTCAGTAATACAATGGATGTTGATTACGTTACTGTAAACATTTGTATCATCAGTGGCTGCATATTTTCCACATGTAAAGTTTGTTAAATAATAATCTTTGAATGTCTCTGGGATTGCTGAGTTATTTGTGCTGATCGTGTTATTCCGTTTTAAATATTTGATACCTTTGTATCTATTTCGTCTGTTAAAATGTTTCCAGAATATTATCGAATTTCCTCGCAAGCTGGTCTCTAACAGCTTAAAATAATGTTCTGTAGCAAGTTTATACCTTTTTTGACCCGCGACCTTAAAGATGCGAATGTGTTGTACCATTTTGCATCACTTGTTTTCTTATAACTAATGTCATCAACATGCCAATATGTCTTCACCAACAGCTTCAGCACACACGGAGTTGTTACAAATAATAATAATTTCATTTCATTTATTGAGGGGCTTAAGGACAGTACAGCTGTGGAGCCAGGGCATGTCACCCAAATATTACATGATCTTTACATCAAGTGCATGCATAGAATACATGCAAAAACAGGTAACAAAATACAAATAAAATCATACAACTACAATAAAATTAAAGCATGCAAAATCATACAAATGAATACAATAAAATCAAAGCATAAACTCATCCCTGAACTTAAAGATATGTATAAAGTTGAAGTCATGCATATAAACAAAAGCAGGATAAAACTAAGAAACAAACATTTACAGTAACAAAATAACATACACGAGTCATTATTTAAAAAGAATGGAATTATTCAATGTGGATGCGGCTCCCAAATAGTTAGTCATTAGATGTATATAAATAAAGCAGCATTATAATAATGCATAGAAAGTAAGTAAAGAGTTTAACAATGTAGATCACCCCCGCCATCTTGGTATGACCTTTCCATTGATTTGCATGGGAATTGTTTTACTCATTTTATGCCTGTCAGAAATAGATTCAAGTTCCGCTTTCAAGAATTTGTCTTTGTGGTTATTTTGACTCTTGTATAATTTTGATTTGCGACATTTCTTCAAATATATAAGTATAATGTATTATTAATAGTTTGCTATATAAATCACAATATGTCAAGGGGAAATTACACTGTTCGTGTGTAAAATATTACATTTCTACAAAATAGCACGAGTCCAAGATAACATGACGAGAAACTAGGCGAAAACAGACGTTAAAAATTACGCTCCTGTGAGAGATATAAGACGAGTAAAACAATTCCCATGTAAATCAATGGGAAGTGCGTACCAAGATGGCGGGGATGGTCTACACAGTTAAGAGGAATACAGTTATAAATTTTTATTTAAATTCATTAATTCATCGTATATAAACTTGAGCTTGTTGAAATATATTGATCATTTGTAATAATTTGTCAGTTTAGTGCAACGTGAAATCGGAGATGTTTCATAGTTTGGGTGCACAAATAAAAAAACTACCTTCTCATATTGTATTCTGGTATTTTCAGTCTTATACCATCTTTAGTTGTTAGTTTACCATGTAACACCACACGAAATAGCTTGAAATCATTTATTAAGCGACGATAAGACAACTTGCGAAGGCTAATATATATTCTACGAGAATAAGTAACAAAAATTTCATTTTAAATTTCCACCTAAGCCAAGATAGGAAGTCATTCTGAATTGCTTCGATGGATTGTTCTATATATTTTCTTTTATAATTCCACACAGGACTAGCATATTCTAAGCCATATCTAACCAAGGAACAGAAAAGAACCTTACAAGTTAATGGATTGTTAAAACTTCTACAAATCCATTTTATTAGACCGAGATTCCTACGTGTTTTGGATATAATAGTTTCTATATGTTTAGTATAATATAGTTTGCTATCCATAATAATTCCCATATCTTTGACCATAGTTTTCATTTCAATCAGATGATTGCCTAACTTATAAGAATAGTTAGTAAATGAAATACCATTAGTTTTATTTTCATTAAGCGGTAACAAATTTCTATCGGACCATTCAAGTACATTATCATCTTTTTGAAGCATCAGGTGGTCATCGATATTTGTAATAGGTTTCAAAATCTTTAAATCATCAGCATATAACAGAGTATAACTAGACAGATAGAACATTAAATCATCGATAACAATTATGAACAATAATGGTCCCAAATTCGAACCCTTAGGAATCCCGGGTGTTACCTTACATGAAGATGTAATGCCTTTATACCTTACCCCAAATTTTCTATCTGTTAGATACGAACTCATTAATTTAGTGAGAGTCAGTGAAAATCCATACCAAGAAAGTTTCTTAATCAATAAATTATGCGGATCAAAAACTTTTTGAAAATCCAGATATATAACATCAACTTGTTCTCTGTCCTAAACTTTAGGTTCAGTTATGGATGTAGACTGCACAATATTAGTTGAAGTTGATCGATTACTCAAGAAAGCATGCTAATTTGGTGAAATACGAGAATGGACTTTACGATAAATATATTCATAAATGATTTTTTCAAATATTTTAGGCAAAACATATAACAACGTTTCTCAACCTGTGGTCCGCGACAATAAGACAGGTGGTCCACAGATGAACTTTAAAATAAATCAGTTAAAATGATCCATATGAAATATCTGCTAAATTAACACTTCACTCATCAGTCAAGAAGACAGTCATTTTCAGATTCTCACCGAATGTGTTAGATAAGTGGGTAGGACAGTAGACTTGTGTTCGGAGGTCTCGGATACAAAGCCCTAGGCCAGCCATCATGACAGCGTTTTCCGTAGTTTATCCTCAGTCATTCCAGGAAAATGCTGGGATGATGCCTTTATGATAGACCAGGGACGCTTCGTTCAGATTCCTAGATTATTCATTCATCCTTCCATACTCATCTGTGCACGTTCGCAGTCGCGACCACGAACTCCTCGAAGCAGAGAACCGCCGCGGCAATTGGAAGCATAGAAAGACGAGTAATAAAAGATGGGTGAAGGGATCAGGAATATGATTGTACTTCCTACCTGCTCATTTTAACAAACTTCAGAGCAGAGAACTGCCAAAGCCTGTAATAAAAGAGGGTTCAAATGAACAATATGGTGGTTGTTTCCCTCGCTGTCCGCGAATAACCCAAGAGGTTGAAACTTGAAACGTTTTCCTCGCTGTGTTGTCTGACTAGAAGCAAACATGTGTTGTCCATATTTCAGCTAACTGGTTGATTGGTATTTACTGTTACCATTTGCGTGGAAGTGTTCAGTATCCCTTGTGAAATGCTGAGTGATAGTTGGGAAAAGTCAGTTGTGAATTAATCAGTTTTCGTATATTATGTGAGATTTTTTTAAATGGAAAAGTGTCTTAAAACGGGTACTTTGAAAAGAAGAGTGAGTGAAACGTGTAGTGCTAACGTTCATTCCGACTCCAAGGCACGTATTGTAACTGCAAGTGAATTTGACGGTATTAGATAAGAAGCAAGCAGTTATGACCGTTGGGTTCTCTGACAGGTTATGACGGCCACTGAGAATGT
>JAGDQP010036349.1:0-19111 GCA_022664845.1 Lepisma saccharinum | reverse complement strand
TGTAGTGGTTGGTATTTGCTTCGCTTTTATTACTTAGCCATCGCTGCCTTGCTTGTTTTCGTTCCTCATGAAGTTTAATGCATTCTTCATCAAACCAAGGTTTGTTTTTCTGTTGTTTCTTCTCACCTACGCGTTCCTTCGCTGCGCTCTTAATTGTTTCACGAATTGCCTCCCACATCTTACTTACATCAATTTCATTATTAATATCATCATTATTATTACTCGAGTCGGCTAGGATTTCGAACCTATTTGAGAGTTCGAGTTGGTAATCTGCTCTTATGCTCGGATTATTTAATAGTTTCACTTCGAATTTCAGTTGTTTTGATCCCTTGCTTTCTCTGTTCGCGATGCATAACTTTTCCCTTACTTTTGTGATCACTAATTGATGGTCGGTGTCACCTTCCGCTCCTCTGTACGACCTAACGTCCATTATGTTGGTGTGTCTTCGTCTGTCTACTAATACGTGATCGATCTGGTTGAGAGTTTTGCCGTCCGGAGATACCCACGTGTATTTGTGTATGTCTTTGTGTTCAAAGTACGTGCTCTTTACCAGTAAGTTTTTCGAAATCGCGAAAGTTATCAGTCTTTCTCCATTGTTGTTGGTCTTTTCGCGAAGACTGTATTTGCCTATAGTAGGTCTATATTTTTCTTCCCTCCCTACCTTTGCATTGAAATCACCCAACACAATTTTCGAATTATACTTCGGTAATCGGTCAAACAACCTTTCTAGCTCATCGTAGAATATATCTTTGTCGTTATCAGTAGCCACCTCGGTCGGAGCATAGACGTTTAATAAAACCGTGTTGCCCCATCGAGTACGTATCGTAACGTACGATAGTCTTTCGTTTACGAACTCTATATTCTGAACCGCCTGAAGGATACTATTCTTAATGAGGAACCCTGTTCCGAAATCGTGAGACTGTGTTCCCCCGTAGTAGAAAGTGTACTTGCCCTGTGGGATACTATCTTGACCCTCCCACCGAACTTCTTGTATCGCTAATATGTCTAGCTCGTACTTTTCGGTCTCGTGTACCGCCACCTGAAGAGCGCCCGTTTGGTATAATGTTCGTACGTTCCACGTTCCTATTCTAAGGTCTTTCTTAATCCTGTTCATAGAGCCCCCTGAAGCAGTCCCAGCCCGGAGATCCGAATGAGGGACTAGTTTACCTCCGGAATATTTTACCCCAGGAGAATCCATGAACCATCTGTTACTATTTCTTGACATGTTTTAGCGGTGTAGAGTTGTCAGCTCTACGACCTCGCAGTAAAGGTAGACATTCAAGATGTCGCCCTCTGTCCATCTCTGAGCCTTGCCGATGTCATTCATCTTCAGCCTCAGAGTGGTAATGGTGATGCTGCTTCCCTTCACCATGATATTTTTGTTCGGGGTTATCGTCCCCTAGCCTTTGTAGATCCCTCTACTAACTGCAAGGCAGCAGTACTGGTTTTGGTCCGCCCCGGAATATTTCCGGTACCCACCATATCTGGTCGGCATTCCCCTATCCGCCACCTGGGGAGGCGCCTGGTGGAAGACCAGTAACTGTAACATTATTCCCGAAAACGACCTCATGCGTTTACTTCAGTTATCAAATAACTCCATCAAGGATTCATTTTGAAAAAGATCGCAAAAAAAAAAAAAGTTTACGTAGTGCGATTTTGAATGTTTATTCCACCTTATAAGTACAGAGAGGACGCTGAAGATATTGTAAATAAATGTGGAATTACTATTTGCTTCCCGTTGACTGACTGTTCACCATTTTTTGTTGATGTTATATTCAAACAGGAAAGGTAATAAATCCGCTTTGAAGTACTTTCATGGGATTTTGTGGTAAAGTAAACATGGACGATTCCATCTCCGGGATTTGTAATTTTTTTCTCTAATTTTGAAAGCAAACATAAAAATAAAGTCGAAAAAAAATGCTTTCTGTTTGACTTCCTTGTATTCTTCGATCTTTTTTAATGGAATCGAGATAAAGGCATAGGGTAGAGTGGGGTAAAAAGGGCAACGCGTATAGTCTTGTCTGTTTGTATCGTATGAGAATGTTTTCTGGTGAAACGAGTTTGAAAAAAAAATGAAAGCGATTTTTTTTTTTTAAAAAGCAAACTCTTTCTGTCGTAAACATATGCATATGAAAACGTGACGTGAATCTATTTGTTAGACCGATATGTGTGTGTGTAAGAGAGGAGAACAAGGGGTTCAAACACTTACTTTGAAGTTAGAGAAAACACTGTATATTTATTCACTTCCGAAAAAAAAATGAGCTTCAGTTCAAATAATGTGAATACGAATACGTAATACTACTACTACTTTGGATCTATATGCTCATATGTGCTGCTCTTGGGTTTATTTTCCCGTGGGAGGGGACGGGGAGTAAATTATGACAGTCTGGTTTTGAAGTGGGGGGTTCAAATGCATTTTTCAAAGCTTTCTTTTGACCAGCGGTGTATGATGGAGCCATGTTCTATACATTTTCTGCATAAATGCTCTTTAGTTTTACGAAATTCTAGAAAGCCTCAAAAACTTTTAGTTCATACGTTTCTTTAAACAAAAAATACAATTAAATTGTATTTAATAGAGTACTTTCTTTCTCCCTCAATAATTTTATTTTATCCCACTTTTTCTAAAACAATTTAAGGCCTTTGGTCAACTTTGGCTCAGAATGTTTCCTTTGTTTATTAGAATGTGCAATTAGGGTTCCCAGATGACCTCGTTTTCTCTGACATGTCCTCTTTTCAGCATAGTTCTTTTGTCCGAGCTCATTTTTCAGCGAAGTCCCCTTTTGTCCTTCTCTTCCATTTGGATGCTATAACACATATAGGGGAGAGGGGAGTACCTTTGAACACGTTGTTGGGCAAATTCATAATTTTGCTTCCTCCTACTCAGAGAATTTGTTCAAAGAGATAAATAACATATGTATTGGAACATATACAGCTCGCCGAAGAAAATGTCGTACTTCATTGTCACCTTAAAGCAAGGACAGGAACTGGTAAGCTATCGTTCAATGGTGCCCTTAAACAAGAGTATGGTAGCTTTGAACATGGCTGCGGCAGTTTTGAACATATCCTTAATTTTATTACAAGATCATTTAATTTCTTAGTAAATGCTTCTAAATACAAATACGGAAGTAGAAGAAAGTAAACTAAAGTTTTACTAGCCATACAAAGAATATAAACTACGCAGTTTTTAATAAACGGTGAACTTAATTGCTTGGTTTGATTGCATAACCATTAGGCTTGCATAAACTTTGAACTCGTAAAATTTTGTTAAAAATGTTACACATAGCCTAACTGAAATGCTTTTAGGCTGTTATTATGTTACAAACATTTTTTTCCTGTCACGTTAGGAACAACTCAGAGATAATACGACATTCTGTACACTTGTTATTTATTCACTTCATGCGCTACACAGGGCTGCGACAGTTTCTTGCTTGAAGGCGAAACTTCTTATCATTCAAAACACGCCATTTCAAAATCAAATTTCCTCTCAACAGTAAGTTTTAGCTGCTGGGATATAAGCTGCTACCTTTTCAAATCCACCCTCTACTTTTTGTTCACCTCTGCTCCTGTACGTCCAACTCCGCAGTTTTTTATTATGGAAGAAGGAGAAGGGCTATCAGAAAGCAACAAGAACAATTTAATGCGTGAAGGAGTATAGGTACTTCGTAAGTTAATATGGAAAGATACTACAGTTCTCTTTTCTCCAGAAGTTTACAATCTCTGAGAAGAATTTTTACTTTGGTAAAAAACAAAAAATAACCACTGGCGTTACAGACTGAAAGGTCCTGAGCCTACCCCAACGCCATCTGTTCGCGGTTGGTGGGACTGCGTCCACCTGAGTAACGGCCGTGGGATCAGCATTACGAGTCAACTTGACCACGAACAGGCGTATCAGGGGCTTTCTAGACCAAGTGGTCGTCACGTCTTTATTCACGTGACTTCCCAGTTTGTCACACGACGCTGGGTGGACGCCGAAAAGTGGGGACCACGCGGACATGAGTTCAACGTTCTAACCACTAGACTATGAAGCCCTTTTTTACTTTGGTACTCGCAAATTATATCAAGTACCATACTTCGCCTGGTTAACGTACACAAATGGTTGAAAACAAATGACAGCTGTGTGGCATGATGTTTGCAATTTATAAATATTGGACAAAAGAAATTTCGTTTTATACATTAACAGTTATCTCCACTGTTCTAAGGTACCCTCCGTTCAAATGTGCCCCCCTCCCTCTCCCCTATTTCACGCTAGAAGATATACTACGATGAATGCCTTGCTGTCATTACAAAGAGGTTGTAATTGATGTTTTGTTGGCATTGCGATTTCAGACTAAGATCATTAAAAATGTTCTTAAAGTACTAGAATGTCTGAACACTATTTTAAGTTTAGGGTAAACAAGGTCGTTGTGTTCGGTCTTCATTATTTAGTTCAATGAAATGAAAAAACAAATAATTTTTCTGTTCTGAATCTTTATGTTAATTTAGCCTACATTTGTTAAGGTTTGTTTAGATTATATTGTAATTGGTCGAGTTAGATTAGTTTGTGTACCCTAAACTGGATTTGTTCCCTGCTGTTCACTTACCAACTGGTGTATTTATTAATATTACAAGAGTGGGTGTTACTTAAACTTGCGGCGTCCGTTCTCTTATATACAGAACTTAGAACAGATTAACGAACAAATATATGCAGCTGAAATATCGTGGAAAAGAAAGCTTACACGGGGCGGAAAACAGACGGAATAACAGGGCAAATTTGTTAATTTAAAAAGCACACATGCAAGGGCTGAAATTAACCGTTAATTTTACGATTAACTTTCTTCAACCTTTTGGGTAATTTCTGTATTAGATAATATTTATAAAGACGCTCCTCACTAGCAACAGAATCTGTAAAATTCTATGCTCCCTAGTTTAAGCTCCAACTGAGTAAAGTAACCTGCAATAAATTTTCATAGAGTACAAGGTGCTATGCCAAATACACATATGTTTTTTTATATATTAAATTTACGTTAGAGTTAAGGAAACGTACTCACGAAGTTACATTTATTCCACTGGCAATTGAGACACATTTGCCAGCTGAGACCGAGTTTTCTGTTCACAACTGCTGTGTATCCTCTTATCTCAATGTAAACAATCTGGCAATGCAATCATACGGTCTTTAAAAAATAAATAGTAGTAGTGTCTGTAAGCCCAGAATTTATTATGGGGGGATCTTTTGGGGGGAATGCCCCCCAGTCATTTCAGAATGGCTTTAAATGGCCCCCGGAATAGCTTACACCTTTAAAGTAATTGCCTCCTCAGGGTGTCCCCCTCTTAAATCCACCCATGGAATTTGTCCCCTCAAAATGCTGAATATATAGATGTTATTAGTAAATTTCTTGATATTTCCAAAACGAAACCTGCCTTCTGACGCCTGCAGAACCTAACAGCAGCAACATTAGTATCATACCAAAAGCTGCAGGTTATAAGGTATAATAAACACTTCATATTCATCGTGATTGTGTGATCTCATATTGGTGACTCAGGTCGAGCCGATGTTTGGTGCTTTTATTCAAACTTCTCTGTTTGATGGTTTTGCTCAAACTTCGGTTTTCGGTGAATTTGTTCAAATTTTGTTTTTTGCTGAATTTGTTCAATCTTCGATTTTCGATGAATTTGTTCAAACTTCGATTTTCAGTTATTTTTTTCGGTTTGCGCTGAATTTGTTCAAACTTCAGTTTTCTGTGAATTAGTTCAAACTTCGATTTTCGGTGAATTTGTTCAAACTTCGGTTTTGGATGAATTTGTTCAAACTTCGGTGTTTGGTGTTTTAGTTCAACTTTTGGTTTACAATAAGTTAGATGAAATGTCGATGTTTGATGAAGAAAAAACGAAGTTTAAACAAAAACCAGTGTTTCATTCATAACCCCAGAACCGATGTTTGACAAAACCTAGAACCGAGTTTCGAACAAAAACCGATGTTTAATAAAAGAAAATGGAAACGGTTTTGACAAATTTAAAACCGGTTTCGGTTTTATTGCAAATCGGAAACCGAACCCCCCGGGTTTTGTGCCCACGACTAATTTCTTCTGTTTACGTGAAGGATTCTTCATTGTATGCAAGACACTACCCTAGATGCTAAAACAGTTTAAATTATGCAACCTGCTGCATAATTATGCTAGGAGTGATAACGGTGATTCTCAGAGTGAAAGAGAGAATTGAGCAACCAAGGGACAACATTTTATTAGCCCTTCAATAGCTTCAAACATAACATCAATGACGAGTTGCTTTCCAAAAGTTACCAAATCTGACTTTAGTGCATTCTGTTTGTTACCAATAATGCTTAAAGGCACAAAAAGTACAATCTGACATTGCCCCGTTCTCCCAACTTACATTTACAAGAACATATTACTAAACATCCATCCGACCCATGCAAGTCAAGTAACAAAACGAAGCCATACGTAGTATTCAGTACGCTATCAGCTATGTCCGTTTTAGGCATGGTTTTCAGATTTAGAAATGAGTTCAGAAGGCGAAAATTAAGATGTGAAATTATAGACTTTTAGTTTTCAATATAAAGAACAAAATAGTAACAGAAATAAATCCTATTAGCAACAAACCGACTCTGAATGAAAAATGCTTACTGCACGCATTCCAAGAACTAAATTCAAACTCTCTTCATTAAATTCTGTCAATAATGGTATTGAAACAACTTTTACTCTGAAAACGTAGAAAATCAAAGAATAATAAATTCTTAATTCTATTGTATAAGTTAGCTTCTCTTACGTCGAAATAAGTAATCCTGTTCAATATATTTCTACACATGAATTCGCTTACAAAATGTATATTAACAAAGAAATACAAGTTAATATTTAGAAATATACTAAATCGGAGTTCAGACAACTGTGAGGTCACGTCATCTCTCACGCGAGCACACCGACAAGCACAAACCTTTCCTAGAATGGAAGACATGAGTATCCGCACTCCTGAACCGGAAAAAAAAACCCTCCAAAATCAGCACGTATCCAAATCCATCACTCACAGGCATCAAGAGAATTAAGAATTTGAAACTACATTCACACTCCGTGAACTCACTAATCGCCTTCACTTCGATTTTTTTTTTACGAAAAACGATCATAAAAATTAGTATACTACGTACCAGAATATTGCACACAGTTGATGCAATCTTCTTCAAACCACATGGACTTTCATGCTCACATATCAATAACCAATCAAAATACAGAAAATCAATATGCGCTCAACAAGAACTAATGAGTAATAAGCTCAACCTCTCTAGGAAATAAATGGTATTCCCTCTAAGGTACAATTCTCCAAACTCATCCATAAAACAAACACATCTCATATAAGCAAGAAATCTATATAATGACAATCCTACTTATTAAAAAGCATAATATAATGTTAAAGTAACTTATTTGTTCCGAGATACACAGGAACATTTAAATACACAAAGAATTGTTATTTTGTTACGAGATGGCGGGCATGTCGACAGTTAGGAACTTTCTTTCAAACGATTCATTTAAAACAGTAAAACTCGGTATTTAAAAATAAATTTAAAACAAAAATATTTGCTGCACTCCTCTATTTTATTAACACTTTCACTCTACGAAAACTTGTGTCCAACAAGTTTAGCTTTACGAAACGGTGAAAATGACTGCGATACATATCTTTTTAAAGATCTTGTAAAATACATCAGCAAATATATTATATAGTACAACTTATCTTGGTAACGTGTTTTTGTTGTTATATGGACAAAAATATTCCTTTATTCCATGAAAAGCAATGATAAACCACAAATGGTTAATTTAATCCAAAGACTTTCCGGTCGCATCGGGCCATCACAACCATCATCATCGATATTTTTATAGCTGAAGTAGTATATAGAGAGGTCTGTATAAAGTACGAGCGAAATAATAAAGTATACAATAAGTGTGTATAACACAGAATGGTATTGGGTATAATACAATACTGTTCTAAATTCAATTTTACAGTCGAAAGTGTATTTTTGTACACTTTAAATATCTAATGATCAGTTCTGTATATTTCTACGTTTTATGTTGATATGACTGTCTCCAGCCGACACAATTTTGTATCAAAGCTATTCGATATACGACAACCTCCACAGATTTAGTGCCTTCTACGTAAATCGGGTTACTTAAATAAAAAATGTATCAACAGAGCCTCCCATTATTTACCCCTGCTCCAGCCAAATTTTCTTTTGTTCCCGGGGCTAATAGACGAAAGTCATAAGTTTATTAACTTGTAACTAAATAATTTCAAACTAATAATTCTTACTGTTTTTTTTAAGTACAAAGATCAGACTGGACTGATTAGTTTTTACAAGTTTTGTTCTACAATATTTTTAATTTGAATTCTATTTATGGCCTTTAGGTATGGCCTCGGTCCGGGATAGGAAGAGATGATTCGGGCATGTGTCGGCCGAGATCTATGCTGAAGATTCCATCTCGGCATTTGCCTGGTGTAACTGAGGAAGAACTCTGGAAAACCCTCAGTTAGAAAGGTCGGCCGCTGGGATCGAACCCTCGATCTCCCGAATGCTACGCCAATGCTCTACCACTGAGCTACCGTGACACGGTTTGTTCTACAATAGAACTCAAATAAAGATACAGTATGTCACATTTTAACCAATTAAATTTACTTGCTGAAAGCCATGCGTACTGTCTAATTATACACTTTAGGCTAATTATACACTTTAAGGAAAAGTGGCTGTGTACTTTCGTTAGAAAAGATTTCTTCAACATAATCCCTTTGAAATACCATAAAAAAAATGGCACATACATTCTAATCAGAGGCACAACATTTTGTTTAATTTTTGAAAAATATAAATATTGATCTAATAAAGTCAGTCGATTTTTTATTTTTAACAATTTATAACTCGAAAACCAAAAGTGGTAGAAACATGAAATTTTGTATTTTTGATCATATTGATGCATAGAGCACAATTGTCAAATATCACACATTTTGTAAAACCTAAGGTCAACAATTATTCTTTTATTGATTGTTCCTGTATTGAATGACCCTTTTTCTTTCTTATTACTTATCAATAAATGATTTATTTTAATTTCTCAACACTTTATTACGTCATTGTTATGTTCAAAAGTTGAAAATGTTATCTGAATAGATGGATATTCATCTAAAAAAAGATTACGTTCCCATCGAAAAGGAAATACCAAAATTCCCACCCATTTCGAGCGGAAATGTCTCAACTTTTCTCCAATGAAATTCCGCTCTAAAAGAGTGGTTTCTCTTTTCGCTCTCGTAAGAGGAAATATTTCGCTCTCCTAAGAGGAAATATTTCGCTCTCGTTAAAGGAAATATTCCGATCTCGTAAGTGGAAATATTCCTTATCTGAAGATCATACTATGCAAATTTGTTATGCATCTAATCTTTACACATGTACAATCTTTATAAACAGGGTACTTGAAATCGCAGAGCAACTATGAATTCAAACATTAACGTTAGCCCTGTATTTTGGAGTTACTTCGTAACGCACAGATCTTCCATTCTGACCCGTGCGATTAGCAGCAGTAAAAGGAACGGAGCGTAACTAACGGAAAATTTAAATACAAGCTTCGGAGAGACATAATGGCTATATAGAAATTGAATTCATTTCAAGGCCTTTAGGCAACAATGGCTCAGGCCATATGAATGATGATGGGATGAATTGGTGGAATGAAGAAAGTGGGAGGAAACGTGAGCACCCCGAGAAAACTCACACACGCGATGTTTGTTCATCACAAAGCGCACATGGCATGGCATGATCCAACGACCCCTAGCACCAGAGATGAGCGCTCTACCAACTGAGCCAGTGTGGCCCGACTACATAGGAGTACGTCAACTAAATTATAACCGGTACATCTTAATGTACATAAACGAGAAAGCATCTTAATATCTTCCAAGAGAGAGAAAGAGAGAGAGGGCAAGAGAAACTGATTTTCTGGATCGTTTTACAACATGAGGCTGTTACCTAAGCGGAATATCCATGTCTCTGAAAATTAACGTAGCAGTGCGCCGCTAATAAGTACATGACCTTCAGTAAATGTAAACCCAAACAACTAATCCTAAATTTAATAATAAATAATTAAAATAAATATGGTAAATAATAATTTAGATCTCTGTATAAATAGGAATTTGAGAACTTAAAAGTTCACTTCACTGAGAAAAATAATAAAATTTACACTTCTAAGAGCTGGATTTATAACATCCCTCCAGGCCTCTTCTGACGGGGGAAAATCATCATTTTCTCAACATCGTACGTTTCAACTGCTAAGTTAACTGTCGGAGCCATTCTTCTTAGATACAGAAAAAGAGTAACGTTTTATAAATACCTTCACTCCGTTTGCTGTAGTTATCAATATCCGCCAAGAATTAAACTTTTCTTAATGAAATCAGGACCAACGTTCAATGCCGCCGCTTGTTCTCAGAGGGGGCCAAAGAACGAGATTTAATTAAAGCAGTACCTATTGGTTGCAAGGCGTGTGACGTCACTGTACGGACCGTGAGCATGTATACATAAGCGGGAGCATAATGAATAGTGGACATAAAAAGTGAAAACGTTTTGTAATTTTGTAGCGAATAAGTTCTATTTATTTTTGTTATATCTTCTATGACTGAATGATAAGTATAAAAATTAAACGATATAAAAATACACTAAAACCTTTCTAAATTACAAAAAAATATATCTTAACGTTAGTGGTATGTAAAGGAAAAACACACTCGAGCGAAATTGATTTTAGAACTCTAATATCAAAATTAGAATTATTTTAATTACAAAAGAGAGAAAATACAATGCTGATAATATTATTTCCCTTAAAAATAAATATATTTTTGGATCCTTTTGGCAATTATTCGTGATCTATTAAGTGTACGATCAATTATCACGGTCAGCGCTCTCTCTAATTCACACTCACTTCTAAGCACAAGGGTCATTCAAGTATTACGTAAAAATTCAAGGACGGGGTTTGATTTAAACTTTGATTATTTCATCTGACAATGGGGTGGGGCATTAGAACACTGCATACGCAAAATTCGCTTACAAACTGTGTAAATTTAAAGATTGAAACAGTCATTTGGGCTACGAAATAACGATAATACATTACAAGTGGAGGCCAGGATCTTCGTCTATGTTACCAGATAGGTATCTGTTAATACTGATGGTAAGTCTGGAAAATCTCAGTCAACGTGGCCAGCAGTAGAACTCGAACCTGTGAACTTTGTCATTGCCGTTCGCAAGCTTCGGAACAATGCTAGAAAGGTTTGCGGGTTACGGTTTTCGTATTGGCCATGTTGACTGAGGGTTTCCAGGTATTTCCTCAGTATCACCAGGGGAATGCCTTTATAGTACTTTCGCTAAGACCCTTGCCGCTGTCTTGTTTGTTCTGGATGGGTGCTCGCGGTAGCTTCTGAGCATAGCCTTATCTGCCTATATGGCTCATAAATGTAAATTAGGTTTAATTAAAACTTACAGAAGCTTAAACCACAAGCAATAGACAGAGAGAGAGAGAGAGAGAGAGAGGAGAGAGAGACAGATAGTGGGCGCATACTTTCATGAATTTCCTATTCATTATTTGAGGATGACAGATAATAATAATAATAATAATAATAATAATAATAATAATAATAATAATAATAATAATAATAATAATAATAATAATAATAATTCCAGCTGGAAAACAATATAACTATTTACTATTTTTGATGTTGAGAACTAAACACATACCTGCTTTACCCAGCTCCACTGGCCCGATGGTCACGATCACTGACTTTCGATAAGCATTAGGTTCGAGTCCCACACACCTCAGCCAAATAACAGGCTTTACAGAGTTTTCCTCTGTTCCGGAAGTCAAATGCTACGATGGTACCTTAAATATAGACCCTGACCGCAACCTTGGCCACTTCTAGTTCGACGAAATAAATAACTCAGGAGGCATGTGCCAAAATATGTAGTTACTAATTATTTATTTTAGACGTTATAAAACTCTCATATAATGGATTTTAGAATCAAAACTTACGTTTCGAAGCGCAGCGAGAAAAATAGGAAAAAACTCAGGTTCGAGAAGCGACGCAAAAATAAGTCTTGCAATTTTTTACTTGAAATTTGTCTATTCTTTTACACCTTGTTACAGCCATTCTCTTTGTACTTCTTTGTCAAGGAAATAATAAAATATTACCTGTGGGTTGTTTCGACCCGTGTATTTACATGTTGAAATGGCAAAGTTGTTGTGCTTATTCATTGTTTAAAAATAACGGGGATCACAAAGAACATAACACAGTTATTATTTATTCCTTTCACAACTACTTGAATAGCGCTCTACATAATAACTAAAATAGTAAAATGTCATTAGGCTATGATAAAAACATGGTCGCTAGCTGATCCTAGTTGACGACTCAATGTGAGGGTCCATGTAGTGACGTCACGATACAATTTTACATAGATGGCGCCAGCAGCTACACATCCATGAATGGCATACCTAATAAATTCAAGATATCTTGGCTTGTTCTATCTGAAAAAAAAAAACAAGAGAAATCTGTGGGAAAGAAACTGACAAATGAAAAATGCAACGCACAAATAATCAGTGTGTTAACTCTGGTTAAAATAAACTTCTTTCTCTCTTTCTCCTCAGGAATATCAAAGATATTCAAAAAGCAAATAGAGGGAAAGCAAGATATAAAGAAAAAAAAGCAATAAATCATATCTTAAGTAAAAAGTAATCAATAATAATATTTAGGTGGGAAAGCTGCCCAACGAGGAGTCACCAAGAGATAACTGAAGATGAGTACATGGACCTATCTATCATAGGAAATTTTCAGTAGCAAAAAAACTTAAAAACACTAGGAAAAGATGGCTTTAAAAAGTAATCCCATTAACAAAATCAATCCGCCTCAAAGAATAGAAAACAAAAGGGGAGCGAATAGCAAACAGGAAAAAATAAATGAATATTGCAAGGCAAAATTAAATATTGTGACAGCTTATTGACTGTTACAGTTCAGACGATACCATCACGGACTTCGGTTTGACAATGAGTAGATACGCGGATTCGATCACCACGACTGACTGTCCTGACACAGGTTTCCCTCAGTTTCACCAGACGAATGGCGGGATGCTATCTTAAGTACGTTTCTGCCCAATCCTGTACCTATACATCCCGGCCTGAGCCAAAGATGATATAAAGGCCTTAAATAGATTCAGATTTATCTAAGCTGATCCTTCACGCTATTCTTTGTCAAATTACATCAAGTTGTATAAGGTGTTTCTTGATTCGGCTGCCCATAGCTCCGAAATGTGTACATCTGAGTATTAAAACGTATTGTTTTTTGTTCCATAGGTCCTCCTCACTGACATTTGTGTACTGATTGCTAAATCACCCAGCATATGTAGTTGTAAACCATTGATAAAATGCGATATTCCAGTTTATAGTTAGATCGAATAAGCTACCTCTGGATTACAATATGGGAAAGCCTACAACGTTGGAAACAGGTTAGGAAAATATTTACCTTCAAACCATTAACACATACATTTGTGTTAGGAAACTAACAGCTTTCTGAAAAGATCGATGCATGAGTTTTTAGTTCACACATCATGACACGTGTACGTGCAGGATAATTAGGTTTGGAATTAAACAGCAGCAACATAATTCAGTGCTTATAAACAAAGCTTGTTCATCTTTAATTCTCGGATCTACAGTCACATGATAAACTGCAGCTATAACTACGAGGTTGCGTGTGAATATAGTCAGATTAACGTGTGAATTTCGTTCTTGCTATTTTGTGTTCAATTTCTAGTGATTATTTTGATTTATCTTGCTATTAGCAATATCCAACAAAAGGCCACAATAAAAGGTAAATGCCAAGATTAATTTTAAAGTTTTAGAGCATAACTTTTTTAAAGTGCTTGCTTTTATTTTGCATAACATTACATAGATAGAAATCTACCATCACTTTAATTCCTGATACGTAGGATCTCACCCACACTGAAGTACCAAAACTCATGGGATACCTACCTAATAACGCGTGGGACCCGCTCAAACACGGTGAAGCGCAACAACTCGACGTGGCAGGGACGTGATAAGTCGCTGGTAGTCCACTGGAGGGATGTGCAGCCATGCAGCCTCGATCGCTTCCAAAATTCGGTGGTTGCTGCCAGTGTCGGATCTAGAAATTTCCCTTTGGGGGGTAAAGTTAAATTTTGCCGCCTTTTCCACGGCCTTCTTGCCGCTCTTTCCATAGTTTATTTAGCCAAACAACACGACCAGACGACGCGACGGCCACAACATTGTCTCGCATCACGAAGTGTACTTTTGTTATCTTCTCTGGAGGCTGTCGTGGCATCGCTATTACTAACTCCAGTAAGGCATTAGCGCTTCCTATCTGACTATCTGACTTTTCAATTTTAAAGATGAAGGTAGGTTGTGTGCAATAACATTAGAAATTTCTTAGGCGTGATGTTGAAATGTTGAACATGTTTAGATCAATTTCAATTTAATAAGCAATTTTACTTCCTTTCTTAGGAGCTTTACTTTTTTTAGCTATTTGCCGCCCCCTAAACTTGCCCTCGGGGCGCTTGTCCCCTTTTGCCCCTCCCCTCTTAGATCCGGCACTGGTTGTTGCAGATAAAGGATTATGGGCACGAATAGCCCGTTCGATGATGTCCCACATGTGATCGATAGGTATCATGTCCAGCAATATAGGAGGCCAAATCATGAATTGGAAGTTGCAAGAATATTCCTCAAACCAGTCGCGCACCATTGTGGTCCGATGACATTGCGCATTGTAATCCTGGAAAATTCCATTATTGGTAAGGTACACGAAATCCATAAAGGGCTGGAGCTGATCACCAAGCAGCTGAACATAGCGCTGATCGGTCAGTGTCCAGTTCAAGCAGACCAAAAGACCCCAACCATGACAGGTAAACACACATGACGGAGCCACCACTTGCTTTCACGCTGCCTTGTTGACAACTTGGGTTCACCGAGCCGCCGTAGCTCAGTGGTAGAGCGTTGGCGTAGCATTCGGGAGGTCGTGGGTTCGATCCCAGCCGCCGACCGTTCTCATTGAAGTTTTTCAGGGGTTTTCTCAGTCACACCAGAAAACACCTCCATGATACCTTCAACATAGGCGCTGGCTGACACCTTCTCGAATCCTTTCTCCTCCTCTATCCCGGCCTGAGCCTTAGACCATAAACAAAACTCAAATTCAAATAACTTGAGGCCATGGCCTCATAGCATCTGTGCCACATCCGAATCCTACCATCCGCGTGTACCAATTGGAAATGTGACTCATCTGACTACGCTACTCGTTTCCAGTTCTCTAAGGCCCAATCCACGTGTTCACAAGCTCATGTGAGTCGCTACCGCTGATGGACAGCGATTAGTAGCGGCACAACTGTCGTTCTTCGGCTGCGATGCCCCATGGAGACAAACGTGCCCTGCATTGACCTGTGAGACACGTTCCTGGGTCGTTCTGGATTTTTTTTTTCCTTCTGTCAGATCACGCACTTTTACCTGTCTGTTTGCCCGAACGAGTCTCACAGACCTCGTCGGTCGTGATCATTTTGCACCCGTGAGCGAACACTGCTTTGTCCGTAATGATGGGCTCTAATTCCTGCAATGCGGTACTCACGGTTTACCCTTGACATTGTAGAGCGAGTAAAATTCAATGTCCAGACGACTTCTCAAATCGCATGCACCATTCGTGTAGCACCAACTATCATCCCACGCTAAAACCCCGATAATTCCCGTCAGGTTGCCATCACCACGGTACACGACATTTCAATTCTCTCACAGAAGTCCAGCTGATCAGACTGCAATTTCTTCGCGCTGTTCGACCGGTTTACCGCGGTGTTACTGCATCGTAAACTAGTTCCCTTCCACTATCCCATGACTTTTGGTACTTCAGTGTATTAGTAATTTAAAGGATACGAGTGATTTAAGGATAGGGTTAAGATGGCCATTCCTCAACTGATGAATATCCACTGTATTTGTCTCCACATGCGAATCAAAACTTTATCGTAGTACCTTAATCCTCCACTGTGAGATACATCGTTCCAAGACATAAGCAGAAATAGCATTTCTTCACAAACAAACCTAGAAACAGAAATTCGATTTAGGGGCTTGAAATTATGGGCAATTATAACTTATTATAAGGGCAATTCACACATTCAATATTTGTTTATTCACTGTAATGTTTTAGTAAGAGCAAAGCTTTCCTAAATGTTGGTATGCATATCATGACTGTCTAGCCTATGACGTCATAATTTGTTGACATTCACATATCTAAGCTAATAGCAACTTCATTCCAACACTTATCACTTCACAGTTTCGTAGTTACTACTTTGTCCGATTTACAAAATTGTAATAGTAATGTGTTTCGAGTTTCCTCAATTCTCAAAAATCGAAAAGGTTTTGTGGATTTGTTTACTGCCATTCCACAGTATTTTCATTCCACATCACAACACAATGGCACTGGTTAGCAAAACAAATTCTGTTATCTTATCTCTCGGGGCATTCATAGAGACAGTGGGAGCCCTATTAAAACAAAACAGATAAGAAGAGCAGGAATCTTAAGATTATTTGTGTAATTGTTTCCTTGATCCTTTGTGATCATTTCCTTGATCCAATGTAATTGATCCTTTTCTGAATGTTTCCTATTTTCAATGTTGATCTAGTCTAGTCTACAGTACGTTCGAAAATTCGCTGTGGATTTGACATTACATATTGATTGGTAACACCAATCGGTAACACAGATTGGCCAATATTGTTTGATCGTAGTGTGGTACGGTGTTTATCTGTCTACTGACAGAAGCATTAATAACAACAATTTCGTACTACATCGCACAGCGCTGAAAGATCAATGAAACTCATGCACAATGCCTTTGAATAATAGATGGTCACATCGATCGTCGGATTTGAATCCAACAGATTCATTTTTTATAGGGTGGGCAGCAAGATAAACAGTAACAACTGTGTTTATAACGCATGTAACATAGATACATTTTGCATGTATACCGCAAGTATTTCTCGAGGAATATTCCAAGAACTTTCATATTCGTGCGTGTTTTATTCTCTTGGAATATTAGGAACATTCTACGTATTCCTTAATCATTGCCACATTATGCGAGGAACATTTGATAAGTTTTGAGCCTACCTAAGAAGGGAATGTCCAACGCGCGTGCCATTTTTTGATTTTTCTACGTAGTCCCCCTGGAGTGTTATGTACTTCTCTCAGTAGTGCTTCAGTGTTGCCAACCCATGACGAAGAAAGCGGCTGGGAACACTGTTTTTGGACGATCCTCATCAGACAATGATGTCCTGCCCCTTTTAATTCTGCCACCCACATTTTGACTTTTCCACCTGACGCAGCATCATTCTTCAAAGTAGCCAGCATGTCTTCGTGAATTTTCTTCGCTGACATACCCTTGCGAAACAGGTAGCAGATCACAGCGCGTTCACCAACATGTTCCTAACTCGTGCCATCTCGATGGACGTTTTGTGACGCCTCTACTACGCGGTGCTAGCGATCGACTTCAAAGTACGTGGGTGTTCCTCAGAAGGATTGAGCTTCACGCTGGTGATTTTTTTAAAAAATCATATAATTCCTTCCTAGGTAGGCTCAAGACTTATTAAATGCTCCTCGTATTTCCGAAAAAATTTTCTGCATATTATCACTCTTCCAGGCATATTCCTTGAGTACTTGAAATCGAACCTGAAGAGAATGTTATGTTATATGGGAGATACGAATTCACGAGATAATTTGGTTAAAGGTTTGGAAAAGCTTAAACATGTCCAGGACAATATGTCCGTTCAAAAAATAGCTTCCAAAGAATTTTATAAGCTGTTTTAGGCAATTACATGCAATATATGTAGTTTTCATATGAGAAAATCTGATTAATCTGTAAACGCATATTATTAATTACAGTCCAGTGCACAGGGAATTTGCAAGTGCATAGTATACAAGATGTATCATGCCATAATGGGACCCACTTCGCACATGAATTCTTATGATCAAAATAACTACAAGTTCATATGCATTTTGACGAAACATCGCTTTGTTTTGAAGTTGCAGTGTTTCCTACTTGGAGTCTAAAATGGATTTCTTACAGTGGTAAATAAAATAAATATTTAACAATAAATCGTAATAATAAATCCAAGTAATATTTAGTTCTTTGTAGTTAATCTGTATCATTAGCGTAAATAGTAGGCGTTGAAACATGTCGTTATCAGATTGTCAGTATTGCCAACCCAATACATTTTTCAAAAGTAACAAGATCGGTTTATAAAATATTTTGTATCCCCTGCTGGTAATAAAATTCGCACGTGAACAGAATGTATTGTCGCAAAGTGTAAATATTGTATTTGCTTAAATATTGAAATGCCGGCTTTCCATGTTTTTCATCGTATAATATTTAGTTTTGCAACATTGCATTATATGCGTCATGTATGACGTTTATTATGATCACGGGATAAAAAATATCTAATAAGCCATTTGAAAACTTCCATTTTATACTAGGTTGATAACCCTGTCAACCCAATGGCAACATGTTTTAGCTAGTAATGTGCACCATATTGACACCAGTAATAGCGCCTACAGTTTACAATACTTTCCAGTCTGTAAAGTTCTCGAATAATCGATGAAAAGTACAAATTGATACAAGTGCAAAATATGCAACGCATGACGTGGAGGTGATGCTGGTTCTCACGCTGGTCTCCCTAACTTGAAGTTTCCCAGTTTCTTTCTAAATGTCGAGATGGTATCTGCTACATTACGTCGTGTTACCTTTTCTTAGAAAATGTGCTTGTCATTAGGCGTGCGTATGTATATCTACACTATATATAGGCGCGGATCCAAGGGGGTATAGGGACTATAGCGTCCCCTTGACGTACAGGTATACACTGGATAAAATGGCCTTCAATCCTACTTTACAGTGGATAAAGTGATACAACAATGGTTTCGCCCACTGATCATATCCTGGATCCGCGCCTATTATATATATCCGAACAAAAACACCAGAGGTGCAAAAAGTGGAGCCAAGTTCTTTAGCCCTAAAAAGGTGTGAAATGGGAGACGGATGAGCCAAGTTCCTTGGTGACAGCATGTAACAGGA
>JAGDQP010036348.1:0-19111 GCA_022664845.1 Lepisma saccharinum | reverse complement strand
GCATTGAATAAAAAACAGATAATAAACAACTCTTATAAAAAGGTGGAACTTTTATCACGATAAGTTCTATCGACCTGTATCTTAATGTTGTATGATTTAAGTATAAACTAATGGTGTCAGTGTCTCTTTCTATCTGGAACATTATCAAAGTTTGGGTAATAAACTAATTGAGAAAGTTGTTTTTAGTTGGGGGAAAACTTAAATTCAGTTCTGTGGATTATTTGTTCGAACTCTAGCATGTTAGTTGTTATTCGGCAGGTATGCGCTATAATGGTTAAACCTCTCCATGTCATTCCCACACAGCTGCAACCTGTGAGTTACAGTATCGGTATCACCACACTTGCTGCCTTTATTGTTGTTTACTATAGTTTCTACAAATAGTTTGTTTTGAGTGACGACAATGCTCTTGCATTGTTTAAATCGAATATCATGTAAACCTGGGAAATAACATAACTCCTTGAGACTGGACCAATAAAAGCAATTTTGAAGTCTATAATTTGTTAGGTGTAACATGTGAAAAATATAGCTGTCCATGTGTGCTCCTGTGCAAATCGCAGTAAAAAATATATCATGACATGATGGGTTAGTACGGATGTGTTTTTCTTTATTTAAGGGCAATATGTTGAAATGTTATTAAGAGTAGAAAAAAGTAACATCCATTGAAATACGTAATGATACAGTATTTCGAAACTATGCATACATGTGTTGTTTTTTTCACCTATTTTTCCATACGTAAAAGAAAATTTCAAAAGAAAGTAAAGACAACTAACATCATGCTCGCATTCATAGTACAATGAACAAAACAAACAAGAAAAAACAACAACATTTGCAACGGATATAAATGCTATTGTCTTGGACACCGAAAATTCAGTCATGTTTCGTCAGAAGAACGTCGGCATATAATTTGTGAACGCTAAATTCAAATTAAGTAAATCGTCTAATAATAATATATAAATGTGCGTGGTGTATTTGTCAGCAGCTATTGGTCATATACAAGCTACTTCTGTATATTCTGATTGCAGCATGGGATTTACGTTCTTAAAGTTAATACTATAATCGCTAAATATAAGACTTTTGCATTTGGCGTTTATTTCATTCACTGCTAAAATTGTGTATTATTATATATGCACTTTATTCTTTTTATAGGTGATCACAGCCATGCAGAATACAATAAACTATTTATTGTATAATTTTAGCAAGGCGGTTTGTTCTAATCTTTGGAATTTATTAGCCCTTCTCCTCATACTTTGTGCCAGAAACTGAAACACGTAATTGGGTCATTCCATGAATTTCAATATTTCCAAAATGGCGAGTGGCGTTTTCCAATCCCGTAGGCATGTACGGAAATCTGAATATCTAAAAACCAGAAAAGCTATAGAGATTAATCAAAAATCGTTGTGTAGCTTTTGAGGGGTACTTTGAACATAATGAATCACCTTTTCCGAAAATTATTTCTTTATGCCAATAATTAGGATGAAAAATAAGTAACAAATTGTGTAAAATTGATATTTAACAAATTTCTTGGGGTGAAAGAATTGAATAATATTCTGCAAAATTCTATAATATTTAGACCTACTAGTCGAGTGAATACACGAAAAAATCATGGTCCTGAATCAGACTCCTTTTCTTCCACAGGGGTTCAAATCTGGTCCCTTGCGAAAAATGCCAGATTTCTGTCTTAAATGTCCGAAAACCTTTCGTCAATAAGATATTTCTAGAAGTCAGAGATGGAATGTAATAACACACACACATTCTGTATATTCATTACAGAATGACTTTAAGCCCGGAGTTGTGTAGGTTTGTTCTTTAATACACAGAATTCTTCGAAAATAAATCTTCATAGCAAATGGAACTACAATAAGTCTCTATTACAATAATACTACAATAAAATTGCATGAGGATTACTGTCAATTTTTCTAGATTCAGAGGACAATGAAAATATCGTGATTGTACTACCATTATCACCTGCAACTCCATGTTTCCTAGTATATACTTGAGTTAGAAATATTAAGTTTCTATTTACCCGTTTATTAGTAACGTGAAATATCACTACATTTGTTGTGGTAATAATAATATAATGCAATATTTATTAATGTTCTACGAACAGCTTGGTGCCAATACAGCACTAAGTCATAAAGATACATATAGATACACAGATAGCAGATAGATATACAGCTATAAACAAGAAGACGTTAAATATAGAAGTTTAATAGCAATACAATTATTTTATGTTTTAGTTGTTGACTAAACGTTTAAAAAATGAATCTTTGTCAGAAGCAGTAAATAATGTATGATACCTTGTTCTGTACAAAGGAATATGTAATTCACAATTTTCCTTATATGCTCTAAATTTGAATTTAATTTAAAACGCTTAGGCCGGGATAGGGCAGGGGAAAAGATTCGGAAAGATGTCGTTCAGGGAATACTGTAGGTGCCATCCGAGCATTTGCCTAGAGTGACTGAGAAAAACCGTAGAAAACCTCAATCAGGATGGTCGACAGCTGGAATTAAACCCATGGCCTCCCGAATGCTACGCTAGCGCTCTACCACTGACCTACGGCGGCTCGGTCAATGTTCTAAAGATTCCAGATTAACAAATTTACTTCAGTACCCCTAATCGTTTGAGAATAAGGCAATTTTAATTTATACCATTATATCCTGGAAGGGCAATAATAATAATAGCAATACTCTCTGTATATAAAACAATAATCCAGACTGACTGACCTTCATATCAACATCCAGGCCAAACTGTTTAAGCTCGATACTTGAAATTTATGTCTAATCTGACATTAACTAAACAATTTTACTGATGTTCGGTAAGGTAACAATAGAAGTGCATATCTTGAACGTAGGAAAAAAAGTAATTTCTTGTTTTTAAAAAGAAAAAAAATCGCTGGCTTGTGGTGGGATTGAACCCGATACCTTCAGAACAGCTCTCCAGTGTTTTATCCACTAAACAGAACGGCCAGATACTCGAAGGCGGTTTCTTGTTAGTCGAGTAACGATGCAGGCAACAGCTAGTACTAATAATAAATTATAAGTTCCTGACACCACATACAGGCACTTTTGTTTATATCAAATGTAAAGAACGTTTTATCTTTTCATCTTTCTATATTCTAATCTTCCCGCAGAATTCTTTTGCAACGTAATGTCGATACTTGAGCTAGATAAATTCGAGGCTAAAACAATCGGAAAATTGCCGGACCCACAACCTTTCGCAGGAAGGTTGCCTTGCTTATTTTTCGACCACCAAGAATAAACGGACCATCGCTCCTTTCACGACCATCAGCAAATTGTTTGGGAGCCATCTTTCCCGACCTAGTGCAATGGGCGGGTGCCCATTCTTTTCCCACCATCAAGTGCTCGGGGATGGTCGGAGTTTCGCCTCTATGCCGGCAAGTCAGAGATTGACGGCGGCCCGGAAAAGGCCCGACGACCAAACGCCACTTGTGGCTGCACGTCGAACTTTCCCCATCAACTTCCCGACTACTAGTTTGGGTTCTACCTATCCCCGAGTCCGGTTCGACCAAAATCTCCGACCGTTTTCCTCTTGGTCGGCATTTGGCTTCCTTTGTCAGTGCAAGTAGAGTTTCTACGCCGTCATACTATACAAATGTAGTATCGTCAAAGATACCACAATGTTTTTCTGTGAAGCATTCAAATATAAGGCTGCAGTCATTTGTAATGTATAGACCTCCCAAAAGAGTGTTTATATTAAAAAAAAATCGTTTGATTGAATTACATCCTTTTATTTCTATGGTGATACAAACATGGCCTTTCGTCGAAAAATGCAGGATTTCTGGCTTAAATATCTAATACAAAAACTGAAATTTAGTGTCAGGGAAGTTTTGTAAGTGGTCAGCTCACAACCAAAATTGCAAAATTTATTTCTAATTAGTTTGGTCAGTGCAAGCGGATTTTATGCGTATATGGAGCTTCATATTACTACATTGCTCCAGAGGCACAATTTTAACTCTCATGAACAACCTTTTCTCCACCAAATCACACAACAATAAAATTACAATTTTTACTGTGATTTGATCACATACAAACTTCCTCCATACCAAATTTAAGATTTTTTTATGATGACCCATTTAAGATATTACAGCCACAAATCCGGCATTTTTCCTGTAGCAAAGAACTCTGTGATTCAGCGTCACGGATTTTCTACACACCCTCCTGTTCATAGTTCTAAACATCAAAAGAGAAATTGGAGTCTTATATTGAACTCCTTCCCCAAAACATGATGACCTTGAAGATAACATATTCGTATTTGCATCGTATGGCGAAGAAAATCCACTTGTACTGACCAAACCATTAAGAAATAAAATTAGCAATTTCGCTGTAAGATTATCTTGTACAAAGCGTCTTTGACACCACATTTCAGATTTTTATCATGAGGGCGCACTTGAGATATTTAAGCCCAAAATCCGGCAATGTTAGCAGAAGGCCATGTTTGAACACCTGTAGAAAAAAGAGTGATTTAGGACCAGAAAGTCGCTTGGGAGGTTAAATAATTGCAAAAGTTTGTAGAATTTTATTCAACTCCTTCATCCCAAAAACTCGATTTAAAAATGAATTTTATGTATACAATGCGTAACTCATTTTTCTGCCTAACCTTTGGAATAAAGAAATTAAGTTTCAGAAAAGGTGATTCTACACTTCAATATCTACACAATGACTTTTAATTCAGTTCTCTAGCTCTTTTAGTGTTTTTAGATATTCAGGTTTCCATACAAGTCTACGGGAGTAAAAACGCCACCCATCATATTGGAAATATGGGTGCTCCGGGAGATATAAAGCCATAATATTTCTGTCAAAAGTGGTTCAGGTATGAACGAATCCACATACGATCATTAAAAAAAAAATGTGATGAAAACAATTTTCTCTAAAACTGGATGATTTGTCATGGAATAACCCAATTACGTATGTTTCAGTTTCTGGCGTAAAATGTGAAGAGAAATGCTACTAATATTACATTATAATAATAATTTTAATAAAGGGATTTTCACCAATAAAAAGCTGTTTTAACAAAGTGAATTGTTATATTACTTTTACACGTATAAAATATATAATGGTGATTTAAACCTGGAAGAAGCATCCACACACAGGCTTGTTCTGTTTCGGAAACAACTGCGCAGGCAAAAATGTATATCATTCCTTACGGAAGCAGTATTTTCGTTTTACTATTACTAACCTAAACCAATCTAAACTTCCTTATCCAAAATCACTAATGTACAAAATGGTCCACTTAGCGTGACTCAATTTCCTGTTTTTTAATGACAAGTCTTGGTAACATTTCTCCAGCTGTAAAGGTAGCTCGTTGTTTCCTTTCTTTCCTTTGCTTTCTAGACCAATGCTATACGGACGTCGGTTCGGGTCCTGGTCCAATCAATTTTGTTTTCCTACTAGTCAAAAAGACAATAGTAACTTCTCTTCATCAGATGACAACGTATAGAATTGGCAACCGAGAGAGAAAGAGAGAGAGAGAGAGTGAGTGAAAGAGCGATCAAACCCTCACCACTTTCATATGAAGAAAGCATTTCACAGTACTGAGCTGAAAACCGATGGAAAGAAACTAAAGTACAGTTTAGTATCATAAAATGACTCATAATTGGTACTTAATTTGTATTTAATGTTCACATATATTACACCGACTCCCCAGTTCTCTGATTTTATATTTTAAAAATAGTAATTACTTATGTCCTATTTGTATGAATACATATAAAACTGATTATTATGATTTTATCTAATTATTAAGCTTTGAGGAGTATATCATTACATACAAATAGATTTTCCAGAATTGGATTCAAACCCAGGACCTCACGATCAGAAGTCACGCACTCTACCACTGAGCAAACATGAACACATCTACTTTCCTCTTTCTGATAGAACTTCTTTTGAAGAAACATGACTGTATTTTCGGTGTCCAAGGCAACGGCATCTATATCCGTTGCAAATATTGTTGTTTTTACTCCTTTGTCTAGTACATTGCACTATGTTTGCTGTTTTTGCTTTCTTTTGAAATGTTCTAATACGTATGGGAAAGTAGGTGTAAAAACCATCACGTTATCAGATGTATGCTTAGTTACGAAATACTGTATCATTACGTATTTCAATGAATGTTACATTTTTCTGCACTTAATAACATTTTAACATGTGTGATTGCACTTTGAAAAAACTATTTACAGAATTTTTGTTCCCAATTACGAAGGTTCACCCTAATCTCGGAGCCCCGAACGAGGTATCTTTTGTTTACTGTTTCCGAAGATGGACTTAGAGAAATTTAGGCAGAAAACAATACGGTCATCTTTTTGGAATAGATTGTACCTGTTGCCGCCATTTGCACACATACGTATAAAGGTATCACCAATTCAATTTGGCATATTATATGAGTTATGAGTGTTACGGAGAGAGAGCTTGGATAATTACATGCCATGTAATGGTGCGATGCCCTAACAGGGCTTTGCGTTGTAAGTGTAGGCATTTAAGATTGAGATTCATTCACAAAAGGGGAGGTACAAGTTCTCTCTTTTGACCTTAGAATATTATGTTGCTAGATAAAGAATATAATTATTTTATTTAACTGTGCTAGCATTTTAGTGGGATTGGTATTAACTGAGCAATAAAGTTGCACTTACTAAGTATGTAACTATTTATGAATCGCACACGTGATAGAATATGATTAAAACAGTCTTGTAATTTGATAAACCCATTAAAACTATTTACATAAAACCTTTCATAATTTTTAGGCACTGCCATTTGACTCCAAGAATCTTAATGCTGTCTACCGTTAACACTGTATTATTGTATTCACATCCTTTATCTTGATGAAAAAAAATAGCTGTCTTTTATGATTTAGCTCTACGTCGGCACATTTAAAGGAACGTATTGTTTGCATGAGATTCCGAAGTTCTTTATAAGAGTAGACTACAAAGGTATAGTAGTCAACATAATTAATTTGTTGGAGATGAGTAGCTTCAATTTGGTAATAACATACTACTTTATCTAGTGTGTTGGTGAACACGCTCATGTTAATAGCGAAAAGAAAACTGCTCAGCGGCCCCCCTTGGGATGTTCCACGTTGGAAGTGATTAGCGGGCAACAATTGACCATTCACCTGAAGTCTAACGTTTCTATTAGTTAATAACAAGGTTACGGTTCTCATAATATTGCTGGGGAAGCATAGTTTTTCCATTAAAATTCATAACATTCATGGTTGAGAACATCGAAGGGATTGCCGAGGTCAACACAAAAAACCGCTTTACCCTGTGTCTCGTATTCGACTACGTGTAGCGTTTCGCGAATTTAATTTAAATTCTGTTTTATATTTTCGTCCCATGGGCACCTCCTTGATTTTGGTTTAGTATGGTGGGCGTAACTTTAGTGTAACACAGCCAAAATTTTATATTCTGTGTTGAATAATGAAGTAAGGCTGTATTTATTTCGATTTCCTGTATATTTTATGTTGAGGTGGTAAAAGTATTTTAAATACTGCTGTTCTCCCAGATATCATTATACACGCTAGTCGAAATAGGGATATGTTTTGTGTGAAAATGACGGTAGAACTAGGCAAAAATTCCATCAAGCATACAATTTGTTCCCATGTTTTAGTTGTAAACGGCATTTTCGACTTCTCTGTTAGAAATTGGCAGGGATAATTTATCGATCTGGTTTCATTTGGGAAGTGTTTTCTTTGGCCTCGATTATTACCTTTTTATTTTTGGGATTGCGGATTTATTGTATACATTTGAATAATATTTTCCTATTTTACCATAAACTTGGTTGCCAGAGAACTCGATGTTGTCTTGTTTAATATGATAATGAAAGTTTGGCCCCAAATTTGCGCTCGGCAAGTGTGTGCTGATTGGTAGGGATTCCATGAATACTATTTTCGTCAATTTGCTGAGCAAAATAAAATCTTTGTCCAGAAAAGATGTGTATTTACACAATAATGCTTGTAGATTAAGGACTTTACTTATATTGTCAAGTCTATTGCTGATAGTTTTGTAATATTTATTGAAAATGTGGTTGGTAATAATATTGAGACGGGAGGTATCGATTTTTCACGACAGTTCTAGTAAAATCTTTCGTGTGAAAAATCAAGGAATTTTTAGTCGTAACCAAGCATTTAAAGTAGAGGGACCCGTGGCCTTCTGGTAGTGTGATCTAATATATAACTTGTTACTGTGACGTACTCGTTATCACTTAAAACCTAGTTATTGATTTTCCGCTTTAAGGTGGAGGCAAAGTGGACTGGAATGTTATAATCAAGCTTGATATTTATAACTGAGTAGTGGAAAACGGCAAGCTTGTAAACTAGGATGGTGTTTAGGATCTGTTTGAGATTTAGTGAGACGTAGCAATCGTCTAATCGGCTACTACGAATGGAATGAAAGTATGTGTGGTCACATGTTTCTCTCATGAAAGTATGCCACCAATTAACTAAATTAAATCTATTAAAGAGTTGCTTAAGTTATAAACTGAAGTTCGGAAGACAAGTTGAGACTCGTATTAGGAAAACAACGTTATTTTCACTGCCCTTCTTTACAGCGCAATTGTTTAAAGACTGTATCATTAAAGCATCTCTTTATTGACGATTTTATTCGCAATTTCATCATGTGGGTTCCGCTCGAAGGATGATGGAAATATTTGTGTACTATTAAATCGTTTAGGATTGTTTTCCGGTTGTGTATTATATTATTTCGGTGCAAAGTATAATTGTGTAGCTGCAGTGGGCCAACATCAAGCTCCAGCAGTTATATGATGTGGGTGGTATTTTGTGTAATTATTCCAATAAGAAGGACACTTTCATATCTGAATGTCAACCGGCGGTGTTAAAGATGCATATTGACAGTATCACTGCAAAAGAACACGACGGGGAAAAAATTAATGGCAGCAGAATTCGTATTTTGCACTCGAAAACTCTCGATCAGGAACTATTTTATAGGATTAAAAAGGAACAAAAGAAAACAACGTTCCTGTAGAAATACAGTTGGTTAGACTGAAAAACATGCTATTTACCTTCACTATCGGGTGTGGAAATGTGTGCCCCTGTTGCCATCTGACATTCGCTGGAAGACCTTTACCCGCGAACTCGTCGTTTATTTGCAGATTTGTTTCCCGTATTCGTGTCGTATGAATCGCCTTCAGAAGCGCTCCCAATTACACAAACAACTGATTCACTTTGACTACAAGCTTTATGTGGCTTAGCTTATAAATAAATGAAGTGGATATGCCGCTGGTGAGACCTTCAAGTAACTGTATTTTCTCACTTATTTATTGTGGGTGGTGATTGATTCTACCTGTTCTGTTATCCGTTTTGATATTTTTGTTGATGAGGGTGTGGTTTAAATAAAGGGAAGTCAGCAATGGATAATTCAGAATTCCGTGTGTTTTCTACTGTGAAATAGTAAGGTGTCTTATTAAGATTGTTGGCTTTTTCTTCGCATTTTTGTTGGTTGCAATTAGCAGCTTTATGGACCTCCTCCCCGTGGGAATGGCAAACGGGGGCGGTCGGATGCAAAATCAGTGCCACAGTACCGTGTGGCCGAAAAGACTCGTGCAACTGGGAAGATTTTTATATATAGCAGTAAAAACTATTATTAGACGTACATAATATATGGGATATCAATGGGTGTTTGGGAAGTTAAGCGGGATAATCCGTTGTATTACGCGAACTTCTTGGAAGGAGTGTCGATTTTGCAATGAATAATTCTCTGACCGTGCAGTTGAGACGAGGACTGTTACTTTACTACTTCTTTCAACGTCTACATCAAAGATGTATTGTATCTTGTTCACGACATATTTAAACTTGCCATTACACAGTTTGATTACTTGCTCTAGAATGTTTTTTTTTTAATATAGTATAATGAAAACTTTTTCCGTGTAACTCTAAAATTTGATTGAGATAATTGTCTAATAATGATCGAAGTTATAAAAATATGTTCTCGCGAATTGCAATTGTATTTGGTTGAAGGTCAAATGGGTGACAGTCAAGTACAGTGGTGTCCTCTCTTCAGATAGATTACATTGCATCGCGTTATTAACTGTTAAACACTCAAAAATGCTTAAACTCCACACACCCACTTGCGCGCAGAACACTCGGATTAAACAAACTGCTTCACTGGTTGTTTGAATCGAACTGACCAACTGAACGACTTCGTTGGTTAAAGCTTACCGTATTTTGTAGCAATATTAATGTGTAAACTGCTTGTAACCTCTTTATATTATTGTCACGTCATACTGCCCTTTTTGGATAACTGAGTGCTTGGGCCTGTAGTTTGTTTGGTATTACTTCCGATTAGGGTAGATGAGACCTTTACGTGTTATAAGCATTAAAAACTTCCAGTATCATTTATATCACCATATTGACCTTGTCAAATTTTTTTTAACGGTTTTTACCAATACTATCATAGCTTTAAGAAGTTAATGACGTGGCAAATATCTAGTAGGGGAACATTTTAGTGCAGGAGGTTTAATACGCTTATTTAACCATACTTAAAGTATGTGGAAATATATTACTATCACATGCAGAATATACTAATTATTGTTAATTTAAAAGAGTTTCTTTTCAAAGATCTGAGATTTTAAGAGAAGGAACCAATTCCAGAAGTGTATTCGACGAGTAAGTAGAATGCAAATAAAAAATTTGTCGCTTTTTCTTTTGATTTCCCATTTCGCTACTTTAAATCGCAGTTTTCAGTAAGTTGTGTACAACAGATTGTAAATATTAGTGATATTCTATTGTTAGTGGATTGTATTATTTCAGCTTGCTCTGCTGGGCTAAGAAACAGAAAAAGTAAGTTGGTAGGGCCTATCCAAGGAACGCCCCAGTGAATGAGTCAACAACCATCCTACTACTAACATCTGACTATCCACTTGCTGTTAAGAAAGGAACTACGTTAAAGCATAGGAATCGTATTTGTAGGTATTTTCTATCTGCACAAGAGGTTTCTCAATAGGTATGATACAGGGAAGGAAGGTGAAAAAGAAAATAGGAAAGCACGATAAAAATTGTCTTTGATAGAAAGTGAAAAACAAACCGGTGATGCCTGCAAAAAACCTAGTGTCGGTAATATTAAAACCTGTATCCCAGGTGGTTATTAGGTATTATTAGGTATGATTTGGTATTAGGTTCTAAAGTTACGAATAGTGTTAGGAATAAGGTACTATTCACTACTAGGTGGGACATTTAGTAAGGTAGGTTTTACATACTTACGCGCTCGGTGCCGCGTTACCTGAAATAAAATATTACTAGAACATCTAAAATAGGTTAGTATATTATATAATATATAATATAGCTAAATATATAATAAGATATTAAGTGAGTAAAATGATAAAAATATAACAATGACTAAAATTGTAGGGATACAAACAATACTGCATTAATGCATAGTCAAAATGTCTATAAACAGTTTAAGTATGCAGGACCGGCAAACCGGAACTGTGTCCCAAAAGCTTTCTGCCTCTAACTGGGAGGAGATCTCTTAATTCCTCTTGCTAAGGCTTAAGGAAGCAGACCGGAGTAGTCGCCTAATGGCCAATCCATATGCTCAAGTCGTGGTGCCTGTTAGCACCCAAACAACTGCTTGACGACCGAACATGGATGGGATGCTCACGAACCCACATTAGCAGACAGCGTGGTGTGTATAATATCTTCACTCCTTCTTTCTTTACACACGATGGTACAAGTAAGGGAACAGCCTTGGAGGACCTCATTGCACGGAGGACGGAATGCAGCTGGCAACGGCAGCGGCCAGTCCTGCACGAAGTCAGAGGGTCAAATTGCTCAAATTTTGACTGTAGACTGCCAGGGCACCGACACAAGTCGAACGGACCTATACGTGGCAATCTGAACTGTGAGTCCCTTGCAACAGAGGGCAAATGAGAAGAAATGCAGGTTTAACTTAAAAGTATCAAGTGGAACAACATAAGACTATAAGAAATATGGAGGAAGAATGAAGAACAGTCGTAACTATCATCAGGATAGACGTTCTGCTTCAAAGGAACAGAAAATGGAAAACCGACAGGCATTGGCTTTATAATTAATAAAGACCTGAAAACACGGATCACAAAAATTGAATGAATTTCACATAGAATCACACGAGTAATAATAAACAAGATATATCGTATGGAAATTATAGAAGCGTGTGCTCGAACAACCTCACATCCGGAGTAGGAAATCGAACAAAATTGTAATGGGAGACTATAATGCGAAAGTAGGAACTCATCAGAGTAGTGACATGAAAGTGGAAAACTTTGGATTTGGCAAAAATAAAAAAATAAAAAGAATGGAGAGAGGTTAGTGGAATTATCAGAAGCCAAAAGACTGTTAATTTCCAATATATATATTTTGAAGCCACCCCAGAGAAAGTGGACATTGAAAGGCCAAGACGGAACTAAAAAGAGATTTACTACGTTATAGCGAATTAAAGGGAAATTCTGCAAGTCGTATCTGTACCGAACAGTTTCATGATCTCGAGCGTTCTTAGGATGGTAAGATGTAAGCTGGAACTAAATAGTAGACTTGGGAGAAAGAAGCTGATAAGAGGATAAGAAGCACATGTAGATTGGAAAATCTAGGGAAAAACATACGGACATTCTAGATAGATTCAGCAAGAGGTTGAGCACCTTGAATGAGTTAGATAATGAAAAAGACATAAATAGCAGAAAGAAAATATTGACTGAGATAATAAATGAAACAGCAAAGGAAATAGAAGCCATAGAAATAAGACAGTAAATTCTCAAAAGAAACTAAACTCTTGATGAAGAAAAGAAGGGAAATAAAAGCATAGGAAAATTACATAAAGATGGTTTTGTATATAGAACTAAATAATACCGTAAGGAAGAAAACAAGATAGGATGTACGGTGATATAACGAAAATCTGGTAAGAAATTCAGTCAAAGAAAAGAAGAGCATGATGAAAACCAAATAGAAGCACATGATAGGGGAAAAGCAAATAATTGCAATTAAGAGACCAGACGGGACCGTAACACGAAATAAGGAGGAAATTATAAAAATATTTGAAAATTTCCATAGACAATTGTACAATTCCGAAGAAGAAGTAAGAAATGAAGATAGAAGAAAATGATGTAGATGTCCAAACGTAACGAAAGAAGAAGTGGATAAAGTACTTCGAGGGATGAAGAACGGAAAACGCCAGGAGATGATGGACTCACAGCAGAGATGTTTAAATTGAAAGGTAAAAAGTTGAAAGAGGAAATTTCTAAATTATTTCCAATGTGCCTGAGAAAAGGAGAAATACCGCCAAGTTGGAATAATGCTGTGATCATTTTGTTGTACAACTAAAGGGACAAGAAACGCGTCCAAACTACAGACCAATTAGTTTACTTTCAGTTCTATACAAAATTTTCAACAAAGTTATTTTTAATCTTATTGAACGAGACTTGGATTTTAACCAGTGAAGCAAACAAGCCGGATTTCGTCGTGGATTTAGCACAATGTGCCACATACAAGCAACGAATGAAGTTATAGAAAGAACTAATGAATATGAACTTCCACTATATTTGAAACTCATAGATTTTGAAAAAGGTTCGGTTCGGTCTCCTTGGCAGCAGTATATAAATCACTTGAACATCAAGGCACTGAAAGTGCATACATCAAGTTATTGCTAAACATTTACTCGACTGACATATCTGTCATTAGACTGCAGCAGGAAAGTGAAAAATTTAAAGGGATGAAGTTGTTGGAAAATTTATAGGCCAATATCTTCACCACCGACGAACAGATGATGATATAGTTTGCTTAAAGTGCAGATGGACTACAAACCAGAATGGAAGAACTGAGTAATGAGAGTTCAAAAATAGGGCTTAAGATGAGTTTAAGTGAAACAAAAGTAACGTACAATCAACATTCTGCAAGTAAGGAAATAAAGATTAGCGGAGAGAAAATAGTCATAGTTGATGAGTGTGTTTACTTAGGCCAGCTAATAACATCGAATGCAAAGTTGACTGGTGAAATAAATAGAAGATAGAAAATGGTGTGGACTTCGTTTGGACATATTATTTTCAAAAGCAAACTACCAATGGGTCTCAATCCTAAAATTTATAATCAAGTCCCAGTATTAGTCTGATGGGTCGATAATATATTCTTTTAAGGCTGTTGATATGACAGTTAGTAGCATGGGCCCAGGATAGGTGCATAAGTTATAATAGGTTGGACGAGCATTTTGTACAGAATGAGTTTACTTTGTACGTTTAAGGTGGGGATTTGAAGAGTCAAGCGGGTTGAAGCAGCTGCCCGTGTGCCTTTCCTGCTTCAATTCGTATATGTTTAGCCAAACTTAATGTTCGGTCTACAGTTACACCTATGTATTTAACTTGCTTGACCCAATCTGTTTTCGTGCGGTCTGGTACTAACTGTTTATCGGGATTACGGTGTCTTTAGTGAACTGGATCACTTCGCATTTACTCGACTTAATATTTGGCATCAACGAGCTTGAGTCTATGAAGCTCAATGATGCGCTTATTCTGACAGGTTGAACTAAGCAGCGTTGCCAGCCTTGTTATTAGTTTGTTTTACTTCATCGAGTTTTCCACTGACTTTTAGACGCAGTGACTCATACTCGTAGTCAAAACATTTACTTATTTATTACCAGTGCCAAGAATGTTATCAGCATACTTTGGCACAATAAAAAGCAAACTTCCTAAAATGAAGTAAAAACCAAAATGTGTAGCTGGAGAGGTCAGATTAGCTACTCATTTCAACTTTACAAATCATGATTTCACAGAAAAGTATTCAAAAATATATGGGGATGTGTTTAACAATAATGTTTATATCGAGAAACTTGTTGCAAATGGTGATAGGTTAGGAAAAGAACCGTGTTATAGTTGTTCCAGATTTCGCCAGATATGATAAAGACTTAACTCGACCTAATTTTGAAAATAATTTAAGGAATTTCTCTCCAAACGAAGAAATATAATTGTCTAGAACGCTCAAGTTTCATAAGCATTGTAAAGACAGGAGGATGGGCAAATTAATGAGAACTAATTTACGTAATCTATTTTTATTTATTCAAAAACTGCGGACACATAAGAACCTGAAATCTCTCGAGGTTAGAAGAAAGTGAAAGGTTATGTAAAGAAATTAATGTTCTATGGTTTCTCATTGTTTCATTGCTATTCTCGAATCCAAAACTACATAGTTTAACACACGAGACAAAATTTTGTTAAATTGTAAATATTGTAGTAACATAATTAAATGTTTTGATGAATCAATACACATTTTCAGTTAATATATTAAGATCCACATAATCGTTGTATATTTTAGTTTATAATATAAAAATTAAAACATATCAATTATCTTGCATGTCTCTTCCGTAGTTGTAAACATAAATAATAGCCCTATATATTCGTTGAGTGACGCAGTCTACAATTTAATAAATTTATTTGTTGTAAAACTTGATAAGACAAATGAACAGTACAAGGAGAGAAAGGGATATTCAAGAAATGTTATTTCTCGTAATAACCATTTTAAAATCAAACGCTTTCAGCTGCTCTCATAGATTTGTATTGCACAAATCGTTACAACGTCTGAATAATTCGAATTTTTAAATTCGCTACTTTCCTAGCTGTTAGCTGTCACAAAGTTTACCTGTTAGAATTATAAATTCCATTTTTAAAACCCCTTTATCACCCTAAAATCTTCAGCTGTATTTGTCTAATTATATCAGATTGTTATGTACCATCAGGGTGTGGTGAGCAAATAGGCTGTCTAGTTACTGCTGCAACATAATTGACTTATTGATGGTTTAAAGGTTTTCGTAATTTTCTTGTAAACTCTACTGAACAATGGCTATGGATTTTCACTGTATAACATGAAAACAGTATTCGTTTAAAGTGTTGATTTTGATCCAAGACAATGACAGAAACTTCACAAAATATTTTTGTCCATAGCATTGCTCCTCTTCTTCATTTTGGTCGTGTGTTCGGATGTTTCCCTTTCTATATTTCTGCTAATTCTAAAATAATTTTCGAGTGGTTTTCTATTCCTACATTGTATACATTTAGTTTCATTAGTCTCATTACGTACATACATATCAAGATTTTTGTGTCATTAATTGAAGCCAAACCTTACTTAGCAGCGTATGCCTTCGCTCAACTATTTCAAATTCCAAGTTGGTGGTTTACTTGCACTACACTGATTAAATACATGAAAGACTGGGAAAAACTACAAGTCTGCTACTGTGACCTAATGAAAAATGTCCTAAAGGTTAATATGCGACAATATTCCTTATACACTGCTCTAGGTATTCCGATCATTCTTGTAGTTCTTATGGCGATAAGTTTCATGAGTATACTTAGTGGGAATATTAATACGTTTACACCTATTTTTTGTATCGATATTGCAATTGATATTTTAACTGATGCCATATTTGTTTTAATAAGTTTACTTCTACGTAAAGTCTACATGCAACTCTTTACTGACATAGGACGCATGTTGCCTTGTAATGAATCAAAAATATTTCCTTCAACTGTTCAGAATATTCGGTTTCTGATTGTTAATTTAAATTCCTTGGTTGAAGAAACTGGTAATATATTCTTGGTGAGATTCATTGGCAACCTTCTAATTAGTATCTACTGCATTACAATTTTTACATACCTGGGTGTGTTGACACTTTTTCATGGAAATATTTATGGAATTACTCCTTTATTTGTATGTCTTTTGATTGCACTAAATATCATTATTAAATCCACTGCAGCACAATCGATAGCTAAGGAGGTAAGTGATACAAGATTTAAATATTTGAAAATTTAATTATGGTAAAATTTCCTTTCGTAATTAAATTCTCACAAAAATGTTAATATCATAATGTAAGTGTCTTTACTTGTTACTGAATTTCCGTAACTTCGTATGCACAGGTTGAGGAAAATATATTGCATATTCTAAACTCAAAACAATCACCATAAGGAGATGAGGAATAGTTCTGATAAGATAATATTTTACCAATAGTTTTGCAGTAGGTTCTACGAAGCACAGGAATTCCCGGTACATGAAGGTAATGATATATTTAACATACAAATGCCACCTGTAGATTCGTGCATGTAATAGCAAATTAACTGAAGTTCCGATTGATTTTGTTGTTTTCTGATGTATTATTTTGTTCATTTACACTGTGATTTGGACGTATGTTGAAGGTATACTAAAATTTTATTTATATATTGTTTGCTGAAAGCGGTATATGCATCAATACAAAAGATAACATGGTTAATCATTCAAACTGAGAAGTCTAACATAATATAAGCTTGATCTGTTGCATGTACTGAGGTATAGGCCTTATGAAGACGAGCGGGCGTAGCACAGTAAAACGCCTTGAATTAAGACAATGATAAACACTTTAGGAAGTCTAAAAACCTGGTTACACGTGAAAGTAGGAAGTTTCACGGTTTATACGTGCCATGGGTAACAGATCGACTGCCATTCATGGCAAACTAGTGGAGGTATATGAACCTGTTGTAATGTTTTGGAAGTAAGTATGGTATAATGGGTTAACGGAGGCAAAGGACGACATATATGGATGGTGAACAGCGGTCTGACGGTCATCAACATTAATTATGAACGAGAACATCTGACAAATCGAATCGATGATACTAGATGACAGGCAAGCGAGAAATAGACATTGTTAAAGATTTCAATTTTTTGTGTTAATGTATTCACTGTTCATGTATACAATGTGCATGTAGACTTCGTATACAGAAAGGTTGATTGACTTTGGGAGTCGCAGAAAATTTCTCAGACAGGTAAATACGAACGAATGGCACTCTTACTAACACATCTTGAACGCCACGAGGAATAAAGTTGGAACTTTTCCTTTTCACCAGTACGTGTGAAGATACCCTCTGAAATGTAGGTGATTATAATCCAAAGAGACTAACATGAGTTTTATCCGTTTCCCTGGCAGCAATTAGTCCAAAAAAGCGCCGTGGTATAAAAAAAAATCATGACATCTTTTCGATACTATTTAGAAGTATTCTTTGGTTAATTCACTTATTTAAGAGCTGAGCGATGTTGTCAGAATTTGGACAGATAGCAACAAGAGAAAAGGTGAACGGCGATAGATATTATTCTCTTTCAAGGCAATGCAAGATCACATACTGCCCACCTCACTCGATACCACATCGCCAATTGCAATTGGAAGGGTTTAAAAAACCTTCCCTACCTCCAGGAACTGGCACCTAGTGACAACCATCTCCTTTGGCCTAAAATAAACCGCCTGCTTAGACAATGATTTCAGACTGTCCAAAACATGTAGCAGGTGTTACCGCGTGGCTGGAGTACCCTCACACCCAATACTTTCCCGATCAAATGTGTACAATGAATTTCCGGTGGTGCAACTATTGGACAAATTTGGTGATTTTGAGCAAGCATTTCGTTCTCATCCGTGCATGTTTGGTTTTAGTTCCAAATTTTTACAAACAAAGATGTGTCCAGAAGTTAGTACGTTATCTTATTTACCCAACCTGTCTAGATTTGACTTTCATTTGATACTGTTGCTTACTAATTAGTGTTCTTGTTTTATGAACCCGATTAGGTAAAATCTAAAGAGGACGCTCCGGTATAGCTTTTACGAATTGAAGTGTCTCGGTGAATATATTGCCTCTGTCTCGGTGAATATACTGCCTCTGTCTCGGTGTATCAGAAGCTAATTATTTCCATTATGTCACAAAACCTTTTTAGCGTTGGAATTCGCTTGACAGCCCCGCCGAAACATCTTAACGTGTCAAGACACTTGTGACACATACTACATTTTATTTGAATAGCCCCTCTCCTACCCAGAATATCAATTCCGAAACATGCATATATGACATACTTATAGCAGTCAAAAAGTCAAGAATTCAAAATTAAATTAGAATGGTAAATAGCAATGGTGCATGAAAAGAAGTGAAGGTAAAGATAAACTATAGGGCACTGAATAGCAGAAGATGAGTTTAAATTGATCATGGAGACACCGATTTATACTAATCACTGTTTGAGCAAGGATCTTACTGTCGACACGACTGAATACTTCGGCATCCATACAGTTGATACTATGTTCATTATACGTGTAAGGAGACAGAATGTGTGACGTTAGGATAGGTGAGACGAAAA
>JAGDQP010036347.1:4674-19111 GCA_022664845.1 Lepisma saccharinum | reverse complement strand
TCAAAATTGTCAGTTTAGCTTACACTTCGATTAGAAAATGACCGAGTTTTAAGCGGAAAATAAGTTGAACGGTCACGGACAAATCACTTTGGCCAGTTTCAACCCATTTTCAGTTAACGTTAAGCTATTACAAAGAAAATGTTAAACTTTAAAATGGAGTTAATTTTACCAATCTTTCCACTAAAAGGCTTACACTATATCCACATTTAAGAGTAAATACAACAAAACACTAATTTTCGATTTTTATTTCTCCATAAAGCGGAGCAACTTTCATCCATTTCGTATTTCCACTTTTTACAGTGTAGTTATAACAAGTGAATTGAATTTATTTTAAGACCTTTAGAACTATGGGTCAGGGATGATGATGGAATGAATTTGTGGAATGAAGAAAGTGGGAGGGAACGGGAGAACCCCGAGAAAACCACGCACACGGTGTTTGCCTTCCACAAAACCCACATGGCATGAGCAGGGATCGATTCGACGAACCCTAGATCCAGAGGTGAGCGCTCTATCAAATGAGCCACCGTGGTAAAGTTGTAAGAAGTGTTTTAAGAAACAAATAGAAGCAAAGAAAGTAATTTCGGGCTTATCTTTTATAAGAAACAATACAGTTTCACAAAATACCCCGTTTCTAGAGAATGACCACAATAGCTGTCTGACAGGCCAGGGCCCTCAAGAAGCTTTCGCGCCGCCCAGTTTAGTGTTCTTTAGAATATGAGAAACAATGTATGAGAAAACGTAATCAAAGAAAGTGCCTCTCTCTCCCTCTCTCTCCCCTCTCTCTGTCCCTATCACTCTCTCTCTCTCCCTCACTGTCTCTCTTTCTCCCTTTTCAATACCATGTGAAAACATCGAGCGTACCAAGGTTGTGTCGCTGAGGCTGAGGTTTTAAATTAATTGTAGGTTTTAATGTTGGTTATTGATATCGATATGAAACATGTTGATCGCTGTGGCTCAGTGGTAGAGCGCTAACCTCTGGAGCATGGAGTACCCAGTTCGATCCCGGATCATCACATCTGGAGGATAAACACCGTGTCCATGGGTTTCCTCGGAAATCTCCCGTTTCCTCTCACATTCTTCCATCCACCAATTCTCCCATCATCATCCATTCGGCCTCAGCCGAAGTTGCCTAAAGGCCTTAAAAGTAAAGTCAATTCCAATGACGCATGTAACAGTCAACAAAACAGATAATCTCGAAAGGATGAGTGTCCATAAAGCTCTGCAAAATTTTGAAAATGAAAAAGGATTATTAGTAAATTTGTTAAAATGACAAATTTTAGGCAAGTTTTTATAGTTTCCCAAATTATTTTTTTTTTATTTTAAACGCATTTTGGAATAAAATGTTGGCTAACTTAGAAAATGTGTAGGGCATTTTTTATTTATTTTTTAATTAGTTGACTTTGCGTACAATGTTTATACCGACCATAGCCACACGCTTTTCTTCAATTTCATTATAGATGAACCATCGAAGTATATTAAATAAAAAATGGGAATTGTTGCAACGATGTTAAACTTTTGAGCGTTTGTTGGAACATGGAGTGACAGCATTCTTCTCTTCGTTGCATGCAAACTGTAGGCAAAGCACATCCCTGCAACATTATCTTCCTTTAGTCTATTTAAAAAAAAAACAATAATAAAAATCTTTTTAAAAACATACTTTTGTTAAACAATTCGTATTAAAAAGTAAATAATAATTTTGTTTATACGGCCAATTTTTCCTCTATCTCTTCCTTTACGAGTGTTCTTTTGTTGATTATCAGCTCCATTTTGTCCTCGTTTGCTCTCTTCAGCCTGTACATGGCTCCTAGTCTCTTTAACTGAAGGTCCATAGAAGGGGTTGCAGTCGCTACCAGGAGCGCCTCCACAGGTGTGGTCCAGTAGGCTCCTGTTAATCTCAACAGTGGTTGTCCTTGTGCTCTGTTGATGGTTTGTCTTTGTCTCACGTCATCCATTCTGTGACTCCAGGCACTGGTATCGTAGCCAACAACGGCTCTTATGACCGCGTCATGATATAGCCTTATAATTATTATTGGTACTCTTAATTAATTTTTTGCTAAATTGACCAACTTGTGTGCTACTTTAATTGCTTTTTCGGTTACATTTTGCACATGATCTCTGAAATTTAGCTTCTCGTCAATTGTAAATCCAAGATATTTAATGTTTCTCTTTCTTTTAATAGACTGATGATTGATTTTAATCATCATACCTCTATTGTAATTTAAATTCCCTTTAAATAGCACGTAGTTGGTCTTTTCTGCAGAAATTTTCAGTTTATTGTTGCTACACCATGACGCTAATTTACTTACCACGATGTTTGATTTTTTCTATATCTAATCTGCTATTTCCTCTGACCACGACCACCAGATCGTCCGCGTACCCCACCACTTTCTCAACTTCTTCAAGATCACTTAGCATCTCCAGACACGGCTGGAAGGCAAAGTCCCAGAAAACAGGTCCCAGAACCGACCCCTGTGGGCATCCTCTTGTTGGGATCTTTTTCACAACACCATCAGACGTTTCGACCTGAATTTCTCTATTGTCGAACTAACTTCCAATTAGTTTCCAAATTGTTGGGTGTATTTTTAGTGTTTTAATTTCCTCCATCAGAGCGGACCACCAGAAATTATCAAATGCCCCTGCTATGTCAAAGAATGCAGAATGCACTTTGCATTTATATCTCCTACAAATAATATGTTCCTTCCTTCAAAGTGGTTTAGAATTCTTTCCAGTCTATATACAAATCCCTCTCTGAGAAGGGAGAACTGACACTACATATTAATAATAATCTTATTCTTTTTGTAGATAATCTCTACACATTGCGTCCACTTGTCTGCGAATTCACTATGTACTAGGACTTCCAGACTTCTATTAAAAATAACGATGGCCATCATTGAGTTGTTGTCTTCGGGCAATATTTTCATGGCCCCTGCTGGCATTCCTTGTGATTTCCCCTTGTTAGTGTAGGGTTCCTGTAGGCATGCCACGTCCTATTCTTTTTCCTCACACCACGTCCACATCTCCGCGCTTGCCAGCCTTAATCTGTCTAGATTAACCTGGACAAATTTCACCATTTCACGGTTGTCTCGTGTGAACGCAGCACGCCGAGAACTTCTCCGCCGGATTAAAGGCAATCTTTCCATAGGCCATGACAAACTGTCTGTATACATTATTTAATTGGAAGCTCACTTTTCGTCGTTCGAAGATTCTGTCTATCAGGTCCAGCAATTCGCTTGGATCTGTTGTAATTCCATTTGATCTCAGATTGATCTTGTCTACCTCATGGATCACAGGGAAAGTAATTGTTTTTCCCTGCTGATTTAGATTTCTAACCAAGATTCGTCGTGCTGCTGTTAAGTTGCTGGGTTCCTCCAGTCTAGAAGGTCCATACTCAAGCTGTAAATTACAGTACAAGGTCCCAGGGTCAAATCTTCTTGGTATCCCTCTGTCCTCTTGAATCTGCGTCAGCCCTTCCTCCCCTACGGGTTCCTCTATTTCAACACTTTTGCTTATATTTAGCATAATGATATTTGATTTTAATTAACCATCCTTTCGCGGTTTTCAACCCTATTATAGTTCAGTAAATATAAGCAAAAAGAAGGGGTCAACCCGAAAGAAATTCGAGAAAGTATGAAACTTGGAAGAAATGTAATTCTTATTGAACTAAGCAACATATCAAAACTAAAACTCCCCATCATTCTAGACTGTACTTCGGCCTGAATTTCGAAAAAATAATGACGCCAAAATAGTTTGTTTTCTTGCATTTATCTCATAAACGATGGCATACAGAGAATTTTCAGAAATACAAAATTAAAGATCGTAGCTATTTCTTCCTAAGTCGCCAACCCGTTTTTTTTTTTTATATAGAACGAAGTGTTACAAAATTACCACCGCGGTTTAATATTGCAAATTTCAACTCTTAACAGAAACGTTTTTTTTTTTTAAAAAAAAAGGGAGATATCTTTTAATTACAGGGATAGGCAAAAGTCTGGAAACACCATGGTAAGTCGAAAACGTCTGGAGAGAGTGAGACCAACTGTTGGATATTTATTTATTCATCTTGGTATCGGTGGCGGAGATTGGGATCCATATCGGCCTTCTTGAAAGCCGCCATTTTGGATTTATGTCGAGAATTTTAAATGGAGAAGGATATCATATGACATATTGTTTTAGGCTAGCTCTTTCCTAACAACAAATGCTTAAAGGTAAATAACATTGTTTAATACTTCCAGTACTTTTTGGGTGTGCTGACGGCACTTTTTAATAATAAGTACTTGTTAATGGAGCAAGACAAGGCCGTGCGATATCTGAATTTCGATATCGAACATCGCTGACAAATCGAAAATCGTTTATATCGAAAAGTAGTTGTTGGTAATCAAAAAATCGCCCACATCGAAAAATCACTGGAAATCGAAAATGTTTTAAATGGAGATATACACAGTAAAAAATAACTGTGTTAATTCAACACAATGCGGTGTCCCACCGTGACTACCACTTTTGTGTGTTAAATCAACACAACACACAGTGTTGATTTCGGTACTGGGATAAAAACAAAAGAAGTTACGGCTGCAGCTAGATTTGAACATGGGATGCCTAGTTAGAAGTCGAGCGTCTTACCGAATTCGCTAAATCGTCAGACGGAAATAGCACTAGATTGAAACAATATAGAAGGTAAAAAAATATTACTGAACCCCCAAAACAAACAAAGTTACTCTCACGACTTATGCCATGATTTAATCACTTTTCCATTGGTCAATTAAGGATCACAATCCCCATTCATTGAGAATATGTTCCATTTTTATGAAAGCAAGCGCAGCATTTGACATGTTACGATAAGAAAGCAGTAATACTCCTCAAGTGTTTGGCTGTCGCCATCTTGCTTGCTTTCATAGAAATAGAATATTCTCAATAAATGGGAATTCTGGTTTTCAGTTGACAAATAGGAAGTAATTAAACCTTGGGATAAATCGTGTAAGTAAGGAATAACTTAGTTTGTTTTGGGGGTTTAGCAACATATATTTGATCCCATACACTGTTTAAATCTAAAGTGTAGTCGTTTAATTCAAATGTTGTTCACTAAATATCGTTTGCATCTAGTGCTTTTTCTGTCTGGCGATTTAGCCAAGTTTAGTAAAGCATATTATATCTTACAGCTTTTTCCGTTTCAACAGATATTTTGGGCAAAAGTCGCAAAATATTCTGGAATGTTGTTATGGCATAAACAAATGCTACGTTGTAATCGAGAAATATTATTCCTTCCTTGTCATCAGGGAGGTGTGGGTCTGAAAAATATTAGAAATCAGGCGACAGCACTGTTGCTAAGCCGATTTTTAGATATAATATGTGAATATCGAGATAACATCTCGTCTGATATTATGAAGATTGTACTAAATAGGATTACTTTGGAGGCCCCGGTTAACATTAGATCAATTTGGGAACCGATGTTTCCCTTTAATCAGATCATTATAAAAATCATGTATGCGCTTATCAACCATATACAAATAGATACATGGAGCGTGAAGCATATTTATCTGTATCTTCAAAATAGAAATAATAATTACAATAATCCGTTAAATATTGATCCTAAGGAAGATTGGGACCACATATGTGGAAATCTCAATAATCTCAAATTTAATCCTATTCTTCATCATAGGATATTTTTGCAAGTGTACAATTTAGACCCTTATGGGGTAAACTTGTATAAAAAAGGTATTGGTCAATCTGATCAATGTGAAAAATGTAGTTGTATAGATACTTTATATCATTCTCTCTTTGAATGCCATAAACAACGTCACATATGGGAGAAATTTTCTCAAATAATAAAACGAATAACCCGATATCAAATGACACAAATTGATTTACGCAGCGTTTTTCAACGCCCTATATTCCGATATTTCCCGCCGGCTAGACGGAAATTCTTAACATGAATATCAGCTCAAACTTTAGATTTTGTCAAAAGCAATACAGCAAGTAGTGACGTGCAGTGGTACATTGATTATTTGACACTAACTTTTCATCAAATTCCGATAAGGAGAAGAAACAAGAACTATGCTAATTATGATAAGGCAGTATATTAATAAGGTTTTCTTATGTATCAGTTTCTTCCTTAGGAGCAATTTGTGAAGTTTATGTATTATTTTGTTACCATAGAATAAATAAATAAAAAAAAAAAGTCGGTAAGACGCTCGGCTTTTAAATGAGCAATCCATGTTCAAATCTCACTACAGCCGAAACTTTTTTTCACAGTACCGAAATCAACACTGTGTGTTGTGTTGATTTGACACACAAAAGTGGTAGTCACGCTGGGACACCGCGTTGTGTTGAATTAACACAGCTATTTCTTGCAGTGTAGAATACCGTTTATATTGTGCAAATTCCTTTTTTTCTTTTTTCTTTTTGAAGTGAGATACTCAGTGAAAGATAAACAACGATAATGAAGGAGATGAAAATAGTTGAGTAGAAGGATATTAAAATAGATAAGGGAAGGTAAAAAGATACAAATGCATCAGAAAGCTATTGAAAATTTAAATTCAGGACGAAAAATTACTGTTACCGGTTTTCGGCTTGGCTTGACCGGACAAACAAAATTGCGTTATGGTCCGTTATTTTCGTTTTGCTTGTAAACATAACATTCATTAGTGCATGGATCAAACAAAAATTATGTTGTATCAACTAAATTTTATCTATCCTCTAATAGCAATGCCATAATTTGCACAAGCTTTGTCGTGCCAGCTAACTTCATGCCTGCTTTGTTATTCGGACAGTTGGATTAGTAAAATTTGACATGAAGATTAAAAACTGTTTCTGTGAAATTCATTATTTCCTTTATGTACACTCAGATTCATAAAAATAGTTGATGGGTCGACTTACTAAGTCCGACGAGTAGCAGGATATGGCAAGAACAGGCTAACATTCGATACAGTTCTCAATTTCAAAGTCCATACGTATTTGAAATTCAAAAACGTATATTGAGCGTATATTATTTCATAGTTACCATATTAGACAAATTTTAGACTCAGTAAAATTTTCCGTCGGCCATTTTCTTTGAACCTGTGTGTACAACCACATGAATTTATCTGCGATCAGGTACTTAAACTTTAAAGAAGCAATTTATTCACGCGTGTTTAAAATAATTGGAAACAGTAATTTAATAAGGACCCAGTAAAAGAATTCTACACCCTTCACCCAGTATATTCCTCCGTCAACTACTGCGTCAGGTCGGAAAATGAAACTCAAATCCATCTCTGGCTACCACCCTTGCTTTAATACAATGTTTTATTTAATTATATAATCACTGTGTCCACAAGTATGTCCTATCTACTTAATATTCATATTTATGAAAACCAAGGACGCTTCAGACCAGCCTACCACAGGATGTAGATTGAACGCAATCTACGAATTGTAGTTTTTAAGGCCTTTAGGCAACTCTGGCAATAGATGATGATGGGATGATTGGTGGAATGAAGAAAGTGAGAGGAAACGGGGGAACGCCGATAAAGCCCACGCAGACTGTGTTTGTCCACCATGGTGCTAACCGGGAACGAACTGGGGATCTCATGCACCAGATGCGAGCTCTCTACTACTGAGCCACTGCAGTGAATTAGTGGTATTGGAAATATCAAGCTCTAGTCTTCATTATCCAAAAGTTTTGGCAGCCAATAGCGCCGAAAGGAAGTATCTGAGCACCCTTAATTGTCATCTTTTTTTATTATTTTCATGTCAGGAATCTCGTGAGGTGCTTTTGCCGATGTTGTTTTGTAACACCCTGTATTAAGTTACTTAAATTAGCTCAAGAGAAGTTACTCCGTTAGGTTTTAAATGTTGCTGCTTTGCAATTTTAGAACATACAAGTATCTGAAATATATCTAGAACATATGCTTTAATTTTAGTTGCAATGGATTCAAATGTAATGTTACAAAACCACATGAGGTTTGTGTGAAAGCTTACTTTAAACGATCTCTTGTTATTTCCTCAGAGACGAGGGTACAAAATACATATGTTACTATAGAAACAAGACAATCAGAATGGAATCCATGGTAAACCAACTGGAGGAATTTTACGCGAAAATATTTTTTACTTTACTTTTAGCTCTGGCCAGTCATGAAACTCCTGACAACTATAGTAAATATTAAGTGAATCTTGAATTTCTGATTTTATCTGAGTTGCGGAACATTTAATCCTATCATGCCATCATTTGTTTTTAAGGATTGACAAGAAAATCTCTCAGCAATTGAGTTTGAACCAGGAATGCTCGGAACAAAAGATATCAACATCAGTATATTTAGAACAGAATCGAAATTAACTAGAGAAAAAAATGCAAAAAAAAAAAAAACACAAAACATCGCCTTGATTACTGCATCCAGGATCACGTAATTCACTCCTATGGGAAGATATATTAGTTTTTTTCTTCATAAAACTCATCCAAATTAAAAGCTGAACAAATTTCAGTGAACTCCAAAACATTAATCATTCTTCAAAACAAGAAAATTCCGTATTATCTTTCAAATGTAAAGCCAATAGTTTCTTAAAAATATTAACATCACTGAAGTCATAAAAAGAGTGATGCTGATGGAAGTATGTAACGCATCCAGCTAAGGAAGTTACATATCAGAGAATCGAGTAAAGTGTAGGCAGAAGTGAAATGTGTAAATACGGGAATAAAGGTGTCCCGTATAGTTTTTAAAGGAAACAGCATTTCTCATCATAAAATTACGTATAATACGGGACACCTGGCAACCATGTACGTGTTAACAAAAAATATACGTATGTTAGCCTTTGCTTTCAGTGAATTTATTCCATAAGAACAAATGTATTTATCTGTACCGAGGAAAAAATATGTTATATGATCTACTCAAAGTACACACTCTGTGCATTCCTCGTACCTTGGTTGTTAGTATTCTGCGTCACCAACATATTCCTACTGCGTCACCCTTTCTGCTATTGCATTGACATTTCAGATTGCATTGTCCCCAATTGTCCATTTTCTTTAGTGTTGTCATAAAGGTATTCTATTAATTTCCTAGTTTATATTGTTTCGTTGGTTAGCTATAACGGATGTTTAGAAATATACAATACTGCTGTTTTTATAATTGTCTGCGGTTTCGTTGTAAGTCAGAATAGTGCGCATTATGTTATCGCAAAATGAGTCAGTGTGTTTTGAAACCTACATAGACATTTTTCTGTTAGTAAAATTGTAAAAAAAAAAAAAGAAAAAAACCCGGCCGTATGCAGAAACGTTTTTTGGAGTGTTAGTACTGTAGTAACGAGTGACAACCAATGTTAAAAGATTGTTAATCATCATCCCGTCAAGTACTTGAGAACGTTGTTAAAATATTATTATTGTATATATACATCTTCCTCCTCACGTCTTTTGGTGTATTGTTGTCATTGAGGACGCGATTGGTTTTACAGTAAGGCTTCATCTTTCGATAACTTCCGCGGTAAAATGGACGGGTAACAAACTTAAGGAGTACCCATGATACATTGAGAACCACTCTATAACGAGAGAAATCGCTCTTTCAATTTTGAAGAATAAATTATATCTGTAAAACATCGGAATCTCATCTCAAAAGACAACATGTTTTAATCCAAGGGAGGGGCGTTTGTTTAAAAAAAAAAAACAACAACACTCTTTTCGATTGAAATTCTATATTTACACTTCGTCATCGAAAAAAGAGTGAACTTTTCCGAATAGACTTGTATAGTTAATGTGAAAGTATATACATGATTACACTCAGAAAAACTTCAGGGTTAACTTAGCCGAAAGACGGTTAAATTTACCCGAGCTGCAGGGACACTATGTAGCACACCGAGTAGACGGTTATTTTAGCCGGCAACAACTCGGTAGATTTTTATCTCTTCGTTTAACCCAGTTTGTCGGCAAATTGAACGAACTTTCTGTTTACCGAGATAAGTGATTAAATTAACCGAGTACGTACAGGGTAAAGTTAAGCCGATATTGCTAGGCTACTATTGCCGAGTTCAGTGAGCACAAATTACCCCTTTTTTCGATTGAACCGAGTCTCTCGGTTAAAATTGCGTAGTGCGTAAAAATTACCTTTGTTTCTGGGCAAAAATACGAGAGTTCCTCGGTTAAAACGTCGTACTGCGTAAAATTACCCTTGTTTTGTGGGTTAATTTTACCGACTTTCTGGACAAAAATAACCGAGTTTTTCGGGTAAAAATGCGTAGAGCTTAAAAATACCCTTTTTCCTTGGGTTAATGTTACCGAGTTGCTGGGCAAAAGTAACCGAGTATGTCGGTTAAAATTTCGTAGTGCTTCCAAATTACCCTTTTCCCTTGGGTTAATTTTACCGAGTTTCTGGGTTACTTTTGCCGAGTTACTGGGTAAACATGACCCTTTTCTTAGGTAGTTTTTACCGAATACCTGGGTAACTATTACCCAGTTAGTGGGTAAAGATATTAGCGTTTTCCTCGGTATATTTTAGACGAGTATTTCAAAAGTTTCTATTGGTATACACACACTTAGTTTCAATTCATCCGTTGCTCTCATCATGATTTACCGTGTTTTTTGCACGTCTCGTTGGTAGCTTGTCGTCTTATCCACTCATCCATTTTTTTTAAACTTAGTTCGCAATAAGCGGGCCATTTCCTTATACAATTTATTCAGTTAACCCTATTCCAATTTTACCTTTACTGTTTCACCTAACTACTGACAAAACAGTTAAAATCACATCCATGCCCAAGGCGGGATCCTGGAGTCGCTAGACTACCGCACTAGCCCGCACGACCACCTCGATCGGCTCCATGGATCCACGTTGTGAGATTGCTGATCTTTCACGGTATCTGTATTAACAGACAGTCTTGAATGGAGTTGCTATGCGTTGTCACCACCATATACAAATAAAAATAAAGAATATTTTCCTTTTTCTTTCTTATGTGCAGTTTTTCTTCTTTACACCTTGACCATAGTTGCACTATTAAATTTGTATTTCTTAATAAGTGTAATATGTCGCCTTAGAAAACATACATAAAGCGAAATCTATGTCATAGATTAACGCCCTACTAACGAAATGAAATGTTCGTTGAAATATAGTTTAAAATCCAATGTTTTCAATATGCAAACGAGAACATGAAAAATGTAGTTAATTTCATTGTGTTTGCTTGCTTTGTATTTTTTTATATTTTTCACTACAGGTTTCTGTAAAAAGACGAATGAAATTAAGAGATAAATAAGTTTTAATGTAATAAGCATATTTTAATATTAGATAGTTACAGTCCTCGGCCAGAATTCGGACCATACAAATGCTGCCGCCCACATTTCAACCGTCGGTGTAGAGTCGTGTTCAGAACAAGCGCCGAGTGAAGCCCGACGATCCTAACTGACATTTGCAATTATTTTTTTAATCTCTATAATGAAGAAATTAATGACTATTGTAAATATATCGTGACTATCACTGATTTTAATTAAAATTGTTTTCTGCTGACTGTCTCAGATAGTTGGTGGCCTTCTTCTTGACTATTCTTGCCGTCATAATCCCGCCTTGTTAGGCATTTTCCTCAGTTCCTACCAAATCCCAAACCCATAGTCGGGACAAGGGAGGCAAAAAAAACTTTCCCACCCTTTTGCCAAACATTTTCACAAAATGTACTGTGTGATTGGCACACTGCAAGGATCAGTTTAAGCTAGTGAGATCACTCCTAGCTTCGTTCTTTAGGCCACTTTGGCAACAGGAATTTTTGCCTAACGCGCCCATTTGGCGTCGGGCTGCCGGTGGACCGCCTTTAAATGCGACTTTTTCCCGACTATCACACCGCCGACGCCGGCAAAAATTGGACCGTCGGGGTTGGGGTACATTTTCTTCACTGGGTTGTTTCGTCGTTGCGGTACGCTTGCACGCATGCACAGAACGCCCACCCTTTTCAAAGTAACCGAGATATTCGGTTAAAAAATGCGCGGCCACATCTACCCTGAAAAACGGTTAACTGCAACCTAGGAAAAAGTACCAAATGTAACCCACGTACTAGGGTAAATTGGGAAGAAGATAAAAATTGACTTTTTTGTCGTCTAAAGTAACTGTGTAAGTGGGTTAATTTATTTTGTCGATTTTGTTAACAAGAATAACCCATTTCATCGGTAAAACATGTAATTCTCCTTTAACCGAATTAATTCAGGCAAAAATAACCCTCAACATTTCTTCAAAAAATGTATTTTTTTACCGTAACTCGGCTAATCTTAACCGAGTTTTCATCTAACCCTCCACTCGGTAAAGCGCAAAAATTCTGAGTGTACTTTAGATTTATCGTGGTAGTATTTGTTCGTACTATAGCAGTACCATATGTAGTATCTACATATAAAAATCCGTCACGTTTCCGTCCATCCGTCTTTTCAGTAGTTTTTAAAATACTTTCCGTTGGGCTGGAAAGTTGAAATTCGGCATATGGATTCGTGGACAGGTTGGAATTTATACAGAAAAAAATAATAACCTCGTTAAGATTAATGTAAAGCAACGATCTCCAACAAAAGACGGCAGCACTACCTCCGTATGTGTCTAATTCATTTTTTTTTTCGTTGCACGAAATTTCAATGCTGCTCCTACAAATTTAAGACTAGAGAGTTCAAAATTTCAGAGAAGATAGTTCATAACCATTTCAAGAATTCGATCAATGCCGATTTTTATTTTCCTTTTTCTTCATTGTTGAAATCGCTTGATTGTTGTTGTGAATATAAAAACCTTTAACAATGAAGCTCTTTCAACAATGAAAAAGACTAAAATAAAAAAATCAGCATTGATCGAACTCTTGAATTGGTTATGAACTTCCTTCTCTGAAAGTTAGAACTCTCTAGGCTTGAATTCATAGGATCACCATTGAAATTTCGTACAACAAAAAAATATATTCGACGGAGCTACTGCTGCCGTCTTTCGTTGGAGATCGTTGCTTTACATTAGCCTTAAGTGCCCTTAAAATACCACCAGCCCTCTGGTATGAAAGATGCACTTTCCGTTACGCTAGAAAGCTAAACTTCGGCATGAAGAATTGTAGGCAGGTTGGAATTTCGGACAAAATAAGACAATATAATTAGTTACCTCCTGAAGTACTCCAGTAACACCCCGAAACCCCGGACATCGCGAAAGCTGAAAATTGGCGTGAACATTCGTGAGAAGGTTGCAATTTCTGAAAATAATAATAATAATAAAAAAAATACCCCGTCAGTATCTTTAAAACTCCTCCAACCCTCGGGTATCGGAAATGTACTTCCCATTGGGTTAGAAAGGTGGAGTTCGGCATGCAAAAGTCATTGATAGGGAGGAATTTTGAAAAGAGAAAGAAGGCAATTACTCGTAAGTATCCGAATAATTCCCGCAGTTTCCGAGTATCGAAAATGTACTTTCAATTGATCTACAAAGCTTAAACTCACCTATAGAATCTGCTAATATAAACGTATTTCAGTACATGTATAAGTACTACAAGTGTTGAGACTATTTCTTTTGGGGAAGCTGTTGAAACACCCCTGGAAGGGCAAAGCTCCCCCGAAGACAAGCTTGAAACTCTGAAAGAAACAGTAGTTTCAGAGCCATAAACATAAGGGTTTCCACAAAAATTAGAGCATGAGATTATATTTCTGTAATATTTTAACCCTTATACGTAATTAAATTAAAGGAATTTTATGAGTTCTTCCACGTGAAGCAAATATTAGCAATTTGAAAAAGATAACGGTAAAGCGATATCTCGTTTTGTCCCATTAGTATAGCATGTGATGTCGCATGAACTCATTAGGTGCCGGAAACAGTTTTCTTAAATTTAATTTAATTTTTTAAGGCCTTTAGGCAATGTGGCTCAGGCCCGATGGATGACGATGATGGGATAAACAAAGTGGGAGGAAACGGGAAACCCCGAGAAATCCCACGCACACGGTGCTTGTCCACCACAAAGTCCACATGCTACGAGCAGGGTTTGAACTGACGACCCCAAGCGCCAGAGGTGAGCGCTGTAACCATTGAGCCCTTAGAAACTGGAAGACAAAATCTTCATTATAGTGAAGATCTAACGATGTGTTGTTTAAAAATAACTTCTAAATATGTTTGTTCACGTTCTACATGCTGCAAATTGTTTATTGAACGTATTCTTTGCCTTTATTTACTGCAAATCAGATAATGCCGATGAAAGTTTAAGACCTGAAGTCAATGACCTGATCATTATGGTAAAATCATCAATTACCTTGAAATCATTTTGACAATAAACTAACGTTATAATATTATAGGAGCTTTTAAGGGTTACTGATTCCTTAAGACTCACTGAAATAGTAGTACAAGCTAACCGTGAATACATTTTGAAAATACGTTCTTTTGAAGAATTAGTTTTCAAAAACGAAAGTTATTTTAGTAGAGAAGTTTCATTAGAGTCGTGAGATTTGAGCCGGAAGAAAACTGCGTTTCTAGTCTCTTATTTCACGTTCATATCCTAATGGGTCTTTGTG
>JAGDQP010036346.1:0-19111 GCA_022664845.1 Lepisma saccharinum | reverse complement strand
GGAGGTAGCGCTCTACATATTCTCGACCTACGGTACGAAGTGAGATGAGGTGGTCAGTGCAACACTCGACTGCCTTTACCTGCCCAGGATCACAACACCTCCCGAAGATCCCTTCTAATATAGTCCTCCCAACGACGAGTCGGGTCTTCACAACGGCCTCTTTCCCTTCATCTTCCCAACCACGATGGAATTTTTCTGAGCTACATGGGCTGCCCATCTTAGTAGTCACGATTTCATTATTCTTACCACATCGGGTGAGTTCTACAGTCCGTGAAGTTCTTCATTATGCAGTCTCCTCTATTTCTCTAGTCATCTCGTCCCGTTTCGGTCCGTATATCTTTTTCAAAACCTTGTTTTCAAATACTCGTAATTTATGTTCATCTGCTAGGGTCGTACTCCAACTTTCGCAACCGTAAAGTATTACCGGCAAAATAACCGTTATGTATATTTTCAATTTCCTATTCCTTGTTATTAATCGCGATGTTAGAAGTTTTTGGACTGAATAGAAACATGCATTGCCCGATACTAAGCGACTTTTTATTTCTTCCGTGACCTCATTTTTGCTTGTTACGTATGCTCCCAAGTGTTTAAATTTGTTACTTTCTCTATGGCCTCATCCCTAATTCTTATATTTTTATTTCCTTCATTCCCTGTGTTTCGGCTTGTTATTATGTATTTTGTTTTATCTATGTTTACCTGCAGACCTATCTCATCGCACGCTTCTACTAAGACATCGGTGTTGCTTTGTAGTGCATCTATATCGTTCCCTATTAAATCTACATCATTCGGGTATACGAAAAGTTGATTCAAACCATTCAACGTTAGTCCCTTTTTGTCCTCTTTTATTTTTAAAATCGAATATTCCAAAGCAAAGTTAAACAGTAGTGGTGATAAGGCATCACCTTGTTTTAATCCGCTGCGAATCTTGAAACTATCTGACATCCGTACTACCTATCCGTGCTTATGGGGTCGCTGAGACACATCCTCACAAGTTGAACAAGTTTCTTCGAAATTCCAAATCGTATCAGGATACTGTATAGCTTTTTCTTTTTATAAAATCATGAACTTTCTTAAAATCAATGAATAGCTGGTATGAACAGTCCCATTGTATTCGCATTACTTTTCCAAGATTTGTCTCAAGGAGAAAATCTGGTCCAACGTGGATCTATGTCTTCTAAATCCACATTGGTGATCTCCAATTATTTCATCTACTTACGTATATACATGGGCGAGTTAGCAGTATATTACTTAATACTTTGTAACATGTTGGGAGTAACGAGATTCCGCTGTAATTATTACAGTCCGACAACATACAATCGAAAAGATCCGTCCAATACTTGTTGCTGTTGTAGTTCGCAAAACAAACAAATTGGTAAACTGATGAAACTGTCTACGAATGGCGAGAAAAGTAACTATTTAAAACAGAATGGTAGTTGGTAACTGTTCTGAAGAGCCTACCGGTATCCCAACACTTCAATAGCAATACTATAGTTCAGGAAAATAAAAAGAGAGAAATGTGTATTGTTCTACAACACAGAAACCACCGAAGTGGCGAGGAACATGAATATCTGGTTACGTTGGAATGAGATTAAAAGATGTGTAAAGATAGAATGGGAAAACCAATTAAAACCTAGATAAATTGTATTTTACATTATGCAGCTTAATAACTCATGGCCTCGACCTGTCTCGATTGTAAGAGTGTTTTGTTTTTTTTAACTATAACGATAATATAAGGATTATGACCTACGTTCGGTGAACTTTCTATACAATCCACACGAATTATGGGAAACATGGTACACAATGCATAAAATGTCAACGTTCTGTTAGAAGGCTGCAGCTTGAGAATATTCTCAGAATGAGTGGCTTAACCAACAAATTAGGAAGCAATTGATAGCAACAAGAAATGCACTCACAAAAGGTTTCTCTTTTCATATCTTTGTGATTATCTCTTAAGATCCAACAAGGATATGAAAATAATAAATGACATGTGAGAAAGAATAAGCGAAGTGCATCCAGTAATGTCTCTGGCTTGGTCTTGAAATGGAGCTGTTGAAGCGATACAAGTAAATGACCTTGGAAATGTATGCATACCAGGAGTGTAATGTCACGTAGTAAAAACAGAGGGAGAGTTAAACTGGAAGGTTGAGCGATGTTGAATCAGAAGTCTAGTGAAGGTCACGAACTATGGATTAACGTTGGGAAGGTGTATATGTTCGGTTCCTCCTGATGCTTTTCTTAGTCACACCAAGCAAATGATGCCTTACATGAAGACCAGGGTTATTATACTATCTTTTCTTTCCCCACAGATACTGTAGAAGACGGTTGACGATGGGCTATGATAATAATGGATTTAAAAAAAACAGCAGAAATTACGAAGCAACGTTGTGTCTGGTGGAATTTTCAATCGGGAGATTCTTCCAGAGGGTCCTACGATTTACGTTGCACAACACAACTGGAGCGGATGCACCATGTTACCTTGCTGTCATCAACAGACAACGAGTGTTCACAGAACAAGACAAAGAACCACCACATACAGTCAAACAATGAATGAAATGAAATCAGCGCGGAATAGAAACGTTTACCCGCTCATCACATATCCTTTAGCGAGAACCATGGGACTTTCACCAGTTCAGATAACCATTCGGTTTCCTTAGACAGCAGTACTTCGAAACTCCAGAGGATGTTCGTCGTAGTTGCCACTAGTATTTTGCCTCAAATAATGCATAATTCTATAATTAGACAAAATATAGGACGCTGCTGCCATCCAAAATAACAAGTTGCAAGTTTCCGAGCTAAAAAACAATGCTCGAAGTGAGCTAACGTAAGGAAACGCTTGCATCTAGTGGCGGCGATTGACTACTGAAAGTGAAGGCAATGAGCTAAATGGTAGGGGAATGCTAAATACAAAATGAATACTAAGGGCATGGTGCTCTCCCCTACTTCGAGCACTAGTAAAAAGTATGCTCTTTGCGTACTAAGACTATTTATAGTTTGAACTTGGGAATCGCTCCGATATAGATATAGATATTCTTTGAAATCTAGTTAATCCTAATAGTAGCTTACAATAAAGAAAATCCTAAGATGCTCAGTATTGAGACAACTTTCTCTAAGCACAAGAAACCAAAACAGTGGGTAAAAAACTAAGTAAAAACGGAGCTTACCTTGAAGATAATACTGTAAAATACATCCGTAAGTAATAGCACTGTCGCCAGTGAAGCCAGAATCAATATTAGTAGAGTAAGAGTGACGCATACTGAAATAAAATAAAAAAGGTTATTAGGAAACGGACTGAAATTCAGTGATTATTATTTATAATTACCATATATATATCTTCATCTGATGGTGGCCACAAAATGGCTGTAAACAATAGTGGAGGTAAATTTGAAACAACACGCTTAAACCATGTATATTAATTTAGACATTCATAGTTTATTCCAGACTGCTCTTATTGATTTGAATACTTCAGTCTGAAACACAACTTCAATGCAGGTATTTTATACATGCAATGATTTGACTAGTTGTTCTTTGAGGTAGCATCGAGTTAGTCACAAAATTCTACACGAGAAGATGTCGATACAAGTAATACCAGTGTTCGAATTGTTAAAATTTACGAAAAGGGAATTCTAAAATTAGTGGTTCCTGGTAAGTTTCAACCTACTACCTGTTTGGATAGAAATATACAAAGATTTCATCCCTGGTTGGGATGATATTCAGGATCCAAAACCAGGGATACAATCCTCATGCACCAGAGAAAGTCCCCAGCTTACCCTCACCGACAAATCGGACACTATGTTTTGCAATAAGAATGCATTTTACAAAGTAGTGGAGTAGTTTATTAAATTTACAATTAAAATCAACGTGATATCCTGACAGCACGCATATAATGAATATAATTGCAATAAAAAGTAATGATATATCGTAATAAAGAAATCATACACATAGAAGAATTATGCTAAAGTTCAAACTATAACATGCTTTTGGTTACAATTAATACCTAGTGGATTTCGACGTTCATTATCTCATGTTCGGAACCAACAGTAGTAAGCAAACGAGCCTTTTTGGCATATTGCTTCATCGGGTAGGGGAAACGAGCCTTTGGCTAGTTTCCCCTACCCGTTCACCTACTTTGCCAGAGGGGAAGTTAAATTACTCTCGTCGCAGAAAGCTCGTAAGAAACAGGCTGTAATAGTATTTGTGAAGCCATACAAACATGCATACAAATATAAGGAAATGTTAAACGCCGTATTAAAATAGTTGTTGCATTTCTCTTGCAACAATCAGTTGAATGAATCTCTCAATGTCGTGAAGTAACTTTTTCTCTTTCTAAAAAAAATATACGACTTTCTTGTACAATTACTTATTCCGTAGCTGAGAGTAATTGAAGTTATTCTTCTACTGTTTTGTAAAAGAAGAAGAATGTGGTTGTTGCGCAACACAGCAACTTTATCAACAGCCGCTACTGGTAAATATATACATCTATTTAATGCCAATAGACAATGTAATAAAATATTCAAGATAGGAATTGTAAGTATAGTGTAGAAACACCAGCTATAAGGAAGAAACAATAAGAAATCGGTTATTCTTTCCCCTGCTTTTCGTGTGATATAAACACTAATCCAATCGTTTCAAAGGTGGAAACAATAGCATTGTCATCAGTTGCTGAAAACATGATTACGAAACGTAATGCAAATTAATTAATTGAATAAGAGCGACAACTTTTATACAGACAGCAGTTTATGGTAAATAAAACATGAAACTGATAATAGCATAGATACCAGTTATGTTCTGATTTGCCATTGGTGAACTTCACTGAACGGTCATTGAAAGGAAAACAATAAAAAGACAATGGAACTAGTTGTTATGGAAAGTGATTGATGTGATTAAACCATGTTTTGATTTTATATGACTGAAACGAAACAGAATTTGTTTTGAGAAATCTCGTTCTTCAGTTTCGACCTCTCTAATCTGTTTGAAACAAGTGTCTCAAAAATAGTTTAAACTCGTTATTTTTTGTGAGTGAGAAGGAAAATAGCAATTTCCCAGCAAGATTACCACAATTCAGTTTTGATATGGCTTTAACTGAAGGTAAGTATACTAATTTTCTTTTTATTAATTTTATTACGTACAAATTATATTTGGAGAATATTAAACACACTTCCATTCACCATCACATTCATAAGAAGCTTAAGCATGTCATTAGTTCTTTTTTTTTTCTTCTTAATTTCATTTTATATTAATCCTATATGTACGTTTTAATTCATTTATGATTTGGTGGTAGTATTAAAAAATAAATGCATAATTAATCACTAGTAATTTTTATTAATTGGGTATGATTTGAGGGTTATTTTTTAAAACTTTTTTTTTTTGGCGATTAATCAAGAAACTTCAAATTGAAAATATTCAATATTGAAAATACGGAACGGGTATTGTTGAGAAAATATTTCAGAGCTGTGAAAGTTAGAGTACGACTCCGGCAGATGAAAATAAAATACGAATTGTGTTGTAAATAAAGTCTTGTGAAAGATAAAACAAATCGGAACGGGACGTCATGACTGAGAATGAAAAAAACTAAATATTGAGCTCCACAGATTGTACGATTCACCTTGATATTTAAATAATAATAATAATTTTTATATTTTAATTATTATTACTATTATTATTATTATGAAATCATTGACGGTTAAGATAAGCAGACCATGGAGCTAAGATGTGCAGAATATTATTACATTCCATCGTGGTTGAGAAGCCGGAAGGGTAACAGGAAAACGGCCATTAGGAAGACAACATTAGACCCTACAAGGGATCTTTGTGAGGTAGATGCTCATTATTAAAATTTGCTTGATCTTGCTCAGGATAGAATCCAATGGCGAACGTTTGTTACTGCGGCGACGAACTTGCGACCTAACTTGTATATTGCCTCATTAAATCATTGGTCAATATTAAGAAATCATTACAAGCCAGAAAAATTAACGTATTTGCTCTTATCCTTAAGTTACATTATACTGAAAATGCTTATAATAAAAAAGAAAACCCAACAAGACTTCACTAAAAAATATTCAGTGCTGAACTTCAATAAGAAACCATTCATTGCATATCAAATTTAAATAATTTAAAATGGAAAGAATTGTGGCGTTGAACTCAAGTCAGTGTTTGAACTGTACAACTCATCTATTCATGTTAAGGAAAGACATATCGCCTAAAGTTTACAACACGACACCCCCTCCCTTTTCCTGCTAAGAAGCTACATAAGGAGGGTCAATTCATCTGAAATCGTCCAGCTTAGTTACTCGACCCCGTTCAGATTTTTTTTTATATTTATATCCTTTATTTAAAAATAGCTCAAAACTGGTATTTTTATTTTTATCCCAATTTATTAAATTAATGGCGGCCATTTTTGTATTGCAGGGCATCCCAAAATTAATGTTTGGAGACGTTTACGGAAAATGTAATATCTACGGACTAATAGCGACATTCAAACAAACAAAAAAAAGACAGGAAAAAACATGTTTTCCTTTAAAGTAAAACGTAATCGAATTGGTCAAAATGGTATCCAAATATGATTGTCAAAATAGCCGGTTTTCAGGATGCGTTCTCGCACGGAAGGGGGTTGTTGAATGTCAAAGTATATTCTTTTGTGCACTATTACATATCAAAGTATACTGAAAGTACACAAAAAGCTTCCTTAATTTTTTTTATGAATTTTCGAATATTCAAAAATTCGTATTTTATGCATATTGAAGGCCCATTATTTCTGGTGAAACAAAATATAAAAATTAATTTTTTGACATGCTATACACTTATGACAGTAGAAAGTACGGTAGAACTTTAATATTTAAGTTTGAAGGAATTACAAATTTGCAAGCTAGGAATAAATAATGCTCGTGCGCGCTTTGGTATTGACATTTGAGACTCCTTGATCTCTGGTTGGAAATCAGATAAAAATCTATTTTTGTCGCACATTATACACTAATGTCAGGAGAAACTACAGTAGAAATTTTAATATTGATATTTGATTGTGAAGGGAGTTACAAATTTGCAAAAAGGATATGAATGGCTCCAATATTCAAACTAATGTGCAAACGAGCATTATTCAACCCAAATTGTCAAAATTTGTAACACCCATCAAAATCAAATATCAACAGTAAAATTTCTACTGTAGTTTCTCCTGACATAAGTGTATAACGTGTGACAAAAATAGATTTTTATCTGATTTCCAACCAGAGATAAAGGCTCCAATGTACATACCAAAGAGCGCACGAGCATTATTCATCCCTAGCTTGCAAATTTGTAACTCCTTCAAACTTAAATATCAAAGTTGAAATTTCTACTGCAGTTTCTACTGATAAATTTATAACGTGTCAAAAAGTTATATCTTTATATTTTGTCAACACGAGAGATATTGAGCCTTCAATGTGAATAAAATACAAATTTTTGGATATTCAAAAATACATATAAAATTAAGGAAGCATATATATACTTTGATATGTAATAGTGTACAAAAAAATCAACTGACATTCAATCCCTTCTGTGAACCAGGGATTCAGAAAGCACCCTGAAAACCAGGCAAACAGCCTTTAAAGTTTTTTTTTTTTTTTTTTTTTTTTAGGGACATAAATACTAAAAAATACAAATTTTTGAAAGGAGTCGAGCAACCAAGTTGGACGTTTTCAGGTGAACTGACCCATTAGTAATAGGTTGCGTCCTTTGAGCCTACGTCAATAGCAGATCACGTTCTTAGAAGTTACGATAATAGTAGTAGTGCCGGATTGGCATCAAAAATTGATTCGGGAAATTCACTGGACCGGCCCATATACATATTCAAAACGGGTAGTTTTCTATCGTTACTTGATGACGTACGTAGTAGTAACAGAACAGCTGACAGCGTAAAAAAAAAACAAGCGATTCATTAGTATTGTATGGTTGGTGATGGATTTAGTATACAGCAAAGGATACAACTATAGTAGATCCCGTCCTTAGAAGGCAGGGATTCCGCCAGGATTTTCAGTTTGGAGGGTGTAAAGTCAAAATTGGGAGAGTGTAAGTGCAGTTTTGAACGGTTTCTATCGATTTTTAACAGTAAAAATTTTGAAGGTGGGGGTGCTCTCTATAATTTGGGGGTGACACCCCCCACAGGGGGTCTGGCGGAATCACTGAGTGGATCCTTAATAGAGCTAATAATTAGAAGCTACGTAATAGTAGGTCTCATCGCAGTGTATGTATATCCTTTGACACTGAAAGAAATACTTATTTACTCTATGGTTTATGAAATTCGCAAGTTCATCGCAGCAGTAAAAAACGTTCTGCATAGGATTCTATCCTGAGCAAGATCAAGCAAGTTTTCATCACAAACATCTTCTAATATTATCCTCCCAACGGTCTCTTTCCCTCCGGCTTATAAATCACGATGGAATATAATCTTCGTTTTTCCCCCATCCGAGCTACATGGCCTGCCCACTTTTGTCGTCGCGATTTCATTATTTTAACAACATCGGGTGAAACGTACAGTCCGTGAAGTTTTTCTATACAGTCTCCTCCATTCTCCAGTCATCTCGTCCCGTTTCGGCCCGTATATCTTTCTCAGGGCTGTATTTTCAAACACTCGTAATTTATGTTCATGAAAGAAATACAATGAAAATAAATTGATGTACCAAAGGAACATCCTGCTCCGTAACAAGTCGTAACATTATTTTAATTATGCAAACGAGACACGTAAGAAATAAAAAATAATAAAAAACTTTTTATAGACACTTTTCTTAAACAATTTGTACTAAAAAGTAAAAAATAATTTTGTCTATGCATGACTAAAAAGAAAAACATGGGGTGCGTTAATTGAAGAATTTATAAAGTGACTGTATATGAGAGAGCGCCTCATGCTTTTCTTTTTAGTCATGCATAAACAAAATTATATTTTACATTTCAGTACAATTTGTTTAAAGAAAGTATGTCTTAAAAAGTGTTGTTTTTTAACCAAATCCTGAAGTGTTCTGCAACCAGGCAAACGGCACAACGTTGCAGGGTAGTATTTATGGGTAATATTTAAAAAAAAAAATGTTTTTAAAATATATATAATTATATGAAAGTAACAATAGAATATTGTTATTGTCACCCGACTTACGTCGCTGTGGAAATTTTGTATCATTATACGACGTCGGGGAAATAAGCTAAATTAGCGTTGCAAGATTTGAGGATACCACGAACCATTGTGAACTAAAGAAAATTATGTAAATACGAATCAGAAATCATTCGTATGTTCAAGACCTGCAACGACCAATCTTTGTCACAAAGATTTCTGACACATTTCTTGTGCAAGAATTTTTTACATACTTTCAGTACACTACACATGAAGTTGCATTTTATTGTTCTCGTGGAAAAAGTTTTGTGTCGCCAACAATTAAACAGTAATAACTGGAATGTTTCACTGCACTTGAGAAGCAATGTTCTGCAGCAGCATAACTCTCGGGATATTACGTAACCATCTGTCTTCGTGAACACTTTTCTTCGTATTTATTGTTAGTTTTTCCCAGCTTTTCTATGTATTTTCTGGCGTCAGAACTGTGAATTGCAATTAAGTTCTCAGTATAAAAACTGCTTCTCCAAAACAGAAGGTATATTACTGTGTAAAAGAACTGAAAGAAATCATAAAAATACTGTCACCACTGATAATCTGCTACAAATCAAATATCTTCACTGTTTCATTGAGTTTCTGATAGAAGTTATTATGGATATCTCCATACGGCACGCTCGTAATTGTTAACTCCAGAATCCAAAAGGGACACTGACGAATAAAAATAATTAGAGGTAATATTTCAGATATAACCCAAAATATATGTAACACAAAATTGTTATAGTTTGTATATGGACACACTAAGATTTCTTTGTATAAAATATGACAGTTTTGTGTTATATATATATATTTCGGGTTATTTGTAAAAGATATTTCGATAGAGAGATGGAAATACCAATAAAGAATTAAAAAAAATTCAAATCACCCAGACAATATTGCAGCCCAGTTAATTAAAGCGGGAGGAATGGCACTAATGAAGGAGTTGCATAAATTAATAAATGCTACATGAAGGAACGAGCAGCTTCCAAAGGAATGAAAAACCTCAATAGTAGTTCCGGTCTAAAGGTCATCAATCAGACTGTATTAATTATCGCGGAATCTCGTTACTTCCAACATGTTACAAACTATTGAGTAATAAATATACTGCTAACTCGCCTAAGAGTATACGTAGATGAAATAATTGGAGATCACCAATGTGGATTTAGAAGACATAGATCCACGTTGGACCAGATTTTCGCCTTGAGACAAATTTTGGAGAAGAAATGGGAATACAATGGGACTGTTTGTTTACCAGCTATTCATTGATTTTAAGAAAGCAAATGATTCTATCAAAAGGGAAAAGTTATACAGTATCCTGGTACGATTTAGAATTCCAAAAAAAGGTTCAACTAGTGAGGATGTGTTTCAGCAACCCCCTAAGCAGAGTACGGATAGGTAATAATATGTCAGATATTTTGAAGATTCGCAGCGGATTGAAGCAAGGCGATGCCGTATCACCACTACTGTTTAACTTGGCTTTGGAATATGCGATTTCAAAAATACAAGAGGACAAAAAGGGACTAACGTTCAATGGCTTGAATCAACTTTTCGTGTACGCGGTTGATGTAGATTTAATAGGGAAGATATAAATGTACTACAAAGTACCACCGAGATTTTAGTAGAAGCTTGCAATGAGATAGGTCTATAGGTAAACACCGAGAAAAAAAAAACATGATAACAAGCCGAAGAATGAAGGAAATAGATACATAACAATTAAGAATGAGAACACAGAGAAATAATCAAATTTAAATACTTGGAAGCATATGCAACAAACAAAAACGAGGTTACGGAAGAAATACAAAGTCGTTTAGTATCAGGCAACGCATGTTTCAACTCTGTCCAGCAACTACTAATCTCGCGATTAATATCAAGGAAATTGAAATTAAAAATATACAGATCGGTTATTCGGCCGGTAATACTTTACGGTTGCGAAAGTTGGAGTACGACCCTAGCAGATGAACATAAATAAATTAAAAGTGTTTGAAAATAAGGTCTTGAGAAAGATATACGTGCCGAAACGGAACGAGACGACTGGAGAATGGGGGACACTATATAATGACGAACTTCACGGACTTAACGATTCACCCGATGTTGTAAGAATCGCGACCACTAAGATGGGCACGCCATGTAGTTCGGATGGGAGAAAAACGAAGACTATATTCCATCTTGGTTGGAAAGCCGGAGGGAAAGAGACCGTTGGGAGGGCCGAGACGACGTTGGGAGGAATTTATTAGAAAGGATCTTCGAGAAGTAGGTGTTTGTGATGAAAACTGGCTTGATCTTGCCCAGGATAGAATCCTATGGTGAACGTTTATTACTGCGCCTATGGACTTGCGAGTTTCGTAAGCCATAGAGCACACAGTGTCAAAATTTCCTCAGTATTTCCTGCCGAAATGTTCCTTAGAATCTATGTCATAAAACAGATGGCCGTACATCCCATTCTATTGAGAATTTCGGTAGAAATCATGGATATCTCCATTATCGACTCCAGAAGCCAAAGGGGACACTGACGAATAAAAAACGTTCGAGGTAATCTTTTAGATATAACCCAAAATATATGTTACACATAACGGTCATATTTTGTATATGGACACATTAAGGACCATGGTTTGTTTGTATAAAATATGACAGTTTTGTTTCACATATATTTCGGGTTATATGCTATATAAAAGTTATACCTTGAACTTCCTTTTATTCGTCAATGTCACTTTCTAGACTCCTTGATTAATAAAGGAACTTTATATTTCATGCTTAGGATAAAATATAATAGCGCATTAACTCGTTATTTTTTTTACCTCCACCTACATTATAACCATGTTGCATTTGTTTTCAAGTAATCGAGAATTACCTATTGGCTTCTCTTTACGCCTAAACTTTAACAAAGAAAAGTGCTGCCAGTTATCCTAACTGAGATTGTCCAGAATATCGGACTGGTACCTACAAACTAAGGCCCTATATGTCCCTATTTGAATTTGAACTTTCATTTATGGCCTTTAGATATCTACGGCTCAGACCGGCATATAGGCAGGATGCGAGGAGGAGTCAGTCAGAGCCTAAATTCAAGGTATACCAGTCCGTTTCTTGCCTGCCGTGACTGAGGAAAATCCTGGAAAAATATGTCAGAATGGTCGGTAAAGGTAACTAGGTATCGAACCAGGATCCTCCGAATGTGAAGCCAACGCTCTACCAACAGAGCTGTAACCACTCGGTTCGCTGGTGCCTACAGAAGAGTGCTCACTGAGGGATGAGGCTTACGCTATATATCCCTACTTAACCTACGGAAATAAATTAACTTAGGGTGGATCTGAAGACAACTGTAATAGCATATACGTTTGCAATAAGTTTGCACGGGAATGGATTCTACTAGCTTGATAAGTCAAACTTGAATTTGTTAGTTTAAAGTAAACGAGCTGATATTGCAAACATGGTGCGTGTCAATTTAAAAACAAACTTGCTTTACACGTGATATATACTACCGGGTTATCACGTAACTAATGTCGTATGTGCGATGACCGCTGTAATGGCGCCATCTGACGAACAAATAGTGAAGTAGACGAACGTGCCATAGGTGAGTCATATAGAGCACTTGATTATGCAGCAGTGTGTAGCAGGAGAACGGTTTACTCCACGTTTTGGAAGTAAGGCTTCTGTTTGATCATGTCAGTGTCGAAGGATCATATACGGCATGTCATGCTGTACGAATTTCACACCAGGGATATTCAGCCAGCGCAGCGGCACGAAACATCAATGCCGTATATGATCAGGGTGCTGTGGATGTGCGAAAGTGAGAGAGGTGGTTTCAGAAGTTTCGGTCTGGGGACACCAGCCTCACCGATAAGCCACGGGAAGGGAGACCTGTGCAGCTGATCAACGATGTCCTGAGAGCAGCGGTGGAAGCAAATCCAAACTGTTGAAGAACTGGTCAGTGAACTCTATGTCACCCATTCGACTGTTCATCGTCATATCTGCAGGTGCGTGCTAAAACTCTGAAAATAGGTACCCCATGCTTTAACGCAGCAGAAGCAGCAGCGAGTTAACATCTTCAGTTTCCTATTCATGCGTCACAGAAGTGAGCCATTTCTGGACAGAATGGTGACAGGCAGTGGCGACGATAAGGACCCCGCGAGCCCCGCCCTGGCGGGGGCTAACCAACTAATAAAATATAATTATCCGATGAAAATAATAAGCTCGGATTTCACAAAAGTCACAAATTTGTAATTTGTACGTAATCATGAGAGAAAAAAAATACAATTGTGCAAAATCAGTACAATAACCAAATACCACTGAACAGTATTGTCCAAAACCAATGTAGGACCAAATAATACATCGTCTTTACCAACAAATAAAAGAATAATTAGGTCAAAGACTATTTTATGGATACTGTATCAATTATAAAAATTAGAGTTAATTTGGAAAATGTCAAAAGTTTTGCAAAAATAAACAGCTGGTCTTGATAAAGTGTGGCTGCTTTAAGAGAATACTATTCTTGCTTCCTGGCTGATGCAAAAAAGTTGGCAAAGTCGTGGAACATCCCTTGTGAAATAAGAAACAAACGAAAGAGGTCTGTCAAACGCTTTTTTGATGAAGCTGCTGTCGACCACAGAATTGATGAACCAATAAAGGCATTCGAAATAACAGTATTTAACGCCACCCTAGACATTGTGATAAACCAGTTGGAAATTAGATTCCAAAGCTTGCGTTGTATTGTAGAAAGGTTCTCTTTCCTGTTATCTCAAGAACTGGTAAACTTAACACACGAAGAAGTAGTACAGAAATGTAAGACTCTCGTAAATATATATCCAGCAGACCTCTCAAAATCACTTTCTAAGTAATATCTTTTATAACACTCCTAGGGACAGAAGAAATGAATTTATTTGTTGAGGAAAATTTTTGCCTTATCAGTTGCCTCCCAGATTTGACTACTGCTCTAAAACTTTACTTAACTCTTCCAGTCACAACAGCTACTACAGCAGAGAGAAGCTTTTCTAAACTGAGTTTGATAAAGTCATATCTAAGAAGTACCATGAAGCAAATGGGTTTAAGTAACATGACAATTTTGAGCATTGAACACGAAGAAACGCAAAAGGTCAATGTCACAAAAGTAGTTGACCAGTTTCTTACGGTAAAGAAGAAGATTAGGAAAAAAGTAAACTAACTATGGGCCTACATTTAAGTCTGTAAATATGTAAATGCCATAACAATGTAGAATAGAGAACTTTGACTATTATTGTAAACTAAACTGTGGGAAGAAATGAAGTGTGTGTTCGTGTTGAAATTTGAACTGTGCTAAAAAGTAGTGAAAGAAGTGAAAGGCGAAAGAAAGTTATATATATATATTTTTTAATGGTGCCTGTTCCCCAGAAATTGCAGGTGACACATTATTTAAATTAAGGTAAGTTATATGTTTATTTTATTATTACTTGGATGTGACTGTAGTATGTTATTTTATTGGTTTCCCAACTTTTTCGTCGAAACTCTCAACTGTGATCACCACTGTTTTTTTTTCACAGCAGCTCCCCAATTGCATCACGATGCTGGGTGGGCACCGTTCCAGACCGTTACGCCTTGGAAAGATTTCCTTAGCAGAGCCGGGAATCGAACCCGGAACCCTACAATCAGTAGTCTAAAAGATATATATATATATATAAGGTGGTGTAATTTAAAGCATTTTATCAAAGGACCCCTTATTTTTTCCGCGGGGTAGCTCCCAATTACCGCCGCTACTGGTGACAGGGGATGAAAAGTGAGTCCTCTGCCATAGCATTGCACGCAAGCGGCAGTGGGTACCTAAAGGAAGGGGCGCAGGAACTGTGCCAAAACAGGATCTCCACCCCTGCCTGCAAAGTGATGTTGAGTATTTAGTGCGATATCAGTGCAATAATTCTTTTGAGCTCTTGCCACGTAACGAAACTATCAATGCAGATGTCTACTGTCAGCAGCTTGAACGCCTACGGACTGCATTGTTGGATGAACGTCCTACTCTGGTTAATCTCAAGGGTGTGCTCATGCAGGGTGATAACGCGCGCCCACGCACAGCAAGAAGGACCTGTGCTATGACATAGGAATGTGCCTCGGAGAAACTACCCCACGCGGTGTTTTCACCAGATCTCATAATGCAAAACCACTTTCCTGGTTAACACTACAAAATGAGGATGACGTGCGACGAACATTGACCCAGTTCTTTGCCTTTAAAACCGGTGATTTCTTTCAGCGGGGATTCAACAACGGGTTGACAGGTGGCAGATTGTTGTGGGGTCCAATGGAGACTATTTTCCTGACTAACGGCAGTGTTCCAGGTAAGTTATCGTTCTTTTCCTCACGGTGCAAAAATACTACATCACTTATGGGATAAGCTGATATATATTATCCTCTGCGCGGGTTCTATAGTGTAGAAAGGTTTACAATAGATGTCACTACTGTAACCTTACGTGTAGTAGAAGCAAATGAGACAAAAGAAAATAGGGCAGCGTAAGACAACAAACTCTTCTCTATGTACCTATTGCCTATATAAAAGAACTGTATAGCTTAATGCAACCCTACACTAAACAATAAATAATAATAACAAAAATTAAAATAATACTGCTGTCATTTAGTAATTTGTTAATAATTATTCATCAATATCTTACTAAGCGAAAGTATGTCAGAAGGCATATTGTTCCATGTAACATGTGTAAAGTAACTTGGGTATAAAATGTACAAGTTGCTATTTAAGAGAAATTAAGATTCGTAAACAGATTTTTTTAATTTCAGTGTTCTGAATGGAATTATGCATCAAACTCGTATCATAAGACTTTGATATTCTCTGAAGAGAGTAACGCAACTGGAAGGGTAATGTCACCCCGCCAGAGCTGGGAAAGCCCATCACTTAAGGGCATCTTCGTTCTCTTTTACTAAAAAAAAAATTTATTTTCACGTTTCATGGAAGGATACAAGATGATTGTGGGTAGAATACCTGACATATTTATCATTGGTGAATTATGGTGATTATCACTTAACATCTTGTATCCTTGCAGCAAACGTGCAATGACAATTTGCTGCAAGTTTAAAAGTGTTCAACTAACACTTTCGTTTTAAGTTTGTTTCAAACTTGCCCTGCGAACTGGTTTAACAAACTTGCATACTTGGGGGTTGCCAACCGTCCGGTTTTGAACCGGACAGTCCAGGTTTTAGGGAGATTGTCCGGTTATAAGTTCAAACCGGACGCTTAATGTCCGGTTTTGAGATATACTTCCTAAAAAAGACATTACAGTTTAAGATTTTTAACTCTGTGAATAAAGACTCACAATTCCCAAAGTGCTATATATAACTCATTCTGGATCTGATGAAACCATTGTTGATAATTCTACATAAAATATTTATTTGTAAATAATGTATTGCGACTTTTTGGAGCAATAGAATACCTTATACGGGTGTCTTACATTTCTATTTTGGACCGAAAATATCTCCTTGCTTCACCCTCGCCTATAGTTGTCGTTTCTCTCTTAGAAACCATAACTGAAACGGTTAGAGGATAAAGGTGTCATGTTACATTTTTACTTCCACCTTCCTCCACAAACAAACTCGTTTGTCTGTGTAACATATCCCCTTCATCGTTTCTGAATCTCTTTATTCAGACGAGGAATAACTTAAATGGGGTGTTGTGGAGCAAGAATAACACACAACACTTTCATAAACCACTAGAACTCATTTTTTATTCGAAAAATGTAACATGACACCTTTATCCTCTAACTGCTTCAATTGCATTTATCGTAACAGTGAATATTCGTCTTACATATATCATTTTTGTAATTTTAATTATAATTTAATTTACTCACACCTATTAAATATCGAATAGACATAGGTGCATCATGACATATTAAAAGGGAAATACTGAATCCTGTAAATAGTAATTTCAAACCAATGAAAATTTATTTCTCTGTATTTTATTTATTGTTCAGCTATCTTTAGTATACACCACATAATTTTCTATGGTAATTTGACCCTGATATTTATAGCTGAAATATAACTTTTGCTTTCAAATGAAATTTGCTATCAATGGTTATGATATCAGAAACATGTTCAGTTGGATTGGAATATTTCTTTCCATTTTCGGCAAAAACCCACCTTTAGACCACTACGCATTTCATATAACAGACACCCATGGGAATTGCTGAATTTCGTATTTCGCTTTATCTCAAAGTTGTTTGAGATAATATGACAAAAAGTGCAGCAATTAATTATCCTGAATGTGTTGCATGTCCGGGTTCCAAACTGAAATAAATCGAAATGTCTTTTTTTTTTTTTAGAATGTTGGATTTGGCAACCCTATGCGTGTAACTGTAAAGGTTATTTATTGGCAATGCTATTAGGGAACGTACGTATAGAATGAAACAAACCTGAGATCTCTAAATGGAGAATGCTAATCAAATTGAAAGGACTTGCCAGTTTTAAGAGCCAATAAATAAAAAAAAATGTTTGGATAAAACGAGGTTGCTAACCCCAAATTTGAAATCAGTCTCTTCCTTCTTTTGGTTAAGGCTAGCCTGCGTTACAAATACAGGCCAAAGACATAAAAAGAGGATTTTTTTGGAGGGGTGGAGGGGAGGCACTTGTTTCTTTATGAAAGGCTCTACTGAAGAAAAGATCTGGCTCTACCCATTGTTTCTTTATGAAAGGTCACAACCATGTAAGCAGACGAGCATGTCAGAAATATTATAGAATCTTAACTGCGCAATAGACTTAAAGTGACATGGTTGCCTCAAGCGGTTACCACCTTGAGGAAAATTCCGGGAATAAAATAGCGTTATCTTCATCATCATACCACTTGTAATGAGTGCAAACAATCCTTTCTACGTCCTCTTCTACTTTGAGTCAACCACGCTCATTGTTATAATAAGCATATAATGGAAGCGTAATGCTGTGGAACTCTTCCCAAACGAAACACTAGGTGCTAGGTTCATGCAGTATATTTTTATAAAATGCAAAACAATTATGATAAAAAAAAATGCTAAGGATAACTTTTTCAGTATTTCCCCGCGAAATATATACCTGGAAGCCTTCACAAGCTGCAAATAGAAAGATATTCGTAAACACCATTGTATTCTTCTCGTGCGGGGTTTTCCCTCCGTGTTAAATTCTACATATATCTCCATAACATATTGTAACGCTACAGTGGATTTCTTGTAGAGTAAACCTGAATTTTATTTATGTCCTTTAGACATCTAAGGGTCAGGGGAAAGATTCGGGGAAGGTGTCGGCCAGGGCCTATGTTGAAGTTGCTATCATGACATTTGCCTGTTATGACTGAGGAAAGACCCTGGAAAAAACTTCAGTCAGGATGGTCGGCTGCTGGAATCGAATCCACGAGCACCCGAACGCTACACCAACGCTCTAGCACTGAGCTACGGCGGCTTGGTAAGTAATGTGCTGTTGAAAAGACTTGTTAGATTATTAAGAACAATAATGATGAAGATGATGGGTGTTCTCCCCGAAGGTAGGTCTTGACCTGAAAGTGCCTGAATTAGGCGAATCGATGATCTTTAGCCATTTCGTTCCATCGTATGAAGAAGGCCTCCTAAGTTCTGAATCACTTGTGTCCCCGCCGGGAATCGAACCAGGGACACCTTGATTATTAAACTATTAAGAACAATAGAAACATAAATTTAACGTAACAAACAAAAGAAACACAACTTACCGGTCACTCTGGTCAGCAATAGGATGACTCGTGAAATCTATATTCCCAGAAATCCCCACGTATGAACCTATGCATATTATTAAACAGAACTCAAACGATGAATTTTTACGCGAATCGAATATCAAAGTTAATGTAAATATTCGACATAACTGCACTCTTGTAATTTGTAGACGATGCAAATTCTTATAAAACTGTATTGTAAAATATTTGTTAGTAAAAAAATGTATATATAATTTTCATTGACTGGCGGAAAAACGGGATATTTTCGGAAACTGACGGAACACCGTCAAAGTCCTAAAATAACGGGACTGTCCCCTTCAAAACGGGACGTATGG
>JAGDQP010036345.1:7169-19111 GCA_022664845.1 Lepisma saccharinum | reverse complement strand
CGTACTTTGGCTGAATGGCGTGGTTTTGTCCAACCATCTATTTCCATATCTGTGTCTGTCTCACTAGTAGATATTGCATTTGGATTACTACGACTCTGAGCAGTACTACGCTGTTTGTTGTGAGCAGTGTTGACGTCAGGAAATTCATGTTCTGAGGTGATGTCATAGGTGGTCTGCATTCGTTCTTCATGCTGACTATCAGAAGAAGACTCATTATTCTCGCAGTTAGTAGTGTGAGAAGGACTAGGATTTGGCTTTGGTTTGATTCTACGAACTAGATTGGTATTTGGTATGGTATAGCGATCAGGATAGCGAGTTCGGAAGTTGAAGGCACCTGTCTTGAATATAGGACGTGAGTTTGAAAAGGCATTGCCCTTTCGTTGTCGGTTGTCGGGTTTACGACCATTGACTTTGGTAATTTTAGTTGTATTTTGACTTGTAATCATTGCTTGATTACTACAAATGGCAGTAGCATTAGGAACTACAGTGGGAGGGGGGGTAGAGGTGGGGTCCAACATGGCCCGGTCAGCGACTAGGCAGATGCCGGTTAGAGCCGGTGGCCCTTAAAAAAGTCCCCAAATTTTGGCCCTTAAAAAAGCAAATTTAAGGGACTTTGAATGCGATAGGACGGTAAAGAGAGATGAATAACTTTATTTTCGCTTGCTTTGTTTACGTTCTGTCAGCGCTTAGTGGAACCTTTGCTGGAACAACTAGCACGAGCTCCGCATGCTTCGGAACCTATTACTCAACTGGGTGTGTGAAATGAATGGGAGAGGTCATTTAAAAGAGCTATTTTTGAATAAGTTGTTTCCATAAGCACTAACTGTGATTAAGCATTTCAAATTATATGTTGTCGATATGTCCGTTAGCATGTGTGGAAAACAAAGTTGAATATGCTGAAAAAATCGTGAATTTTAAATTGGATAGAAACGTGGGAACCATGATGAAAACTACACAGGGTCAAATTAAAACAGCCAATAACTAAAATGTGTCTTTTGTATGTGTTAATGTGGATGTTAGCAATGATTCTGATTTGTCGTTTGTCAAAATATTTCTTTCTAAATCCCATAGTGAGTGACAGAGAAGAGGACTAATAAAGGAGTTCATAGTGAAAGTAGGAAGTGCAGACTGTCTTATTATTGTGAAGAAGAAAAAAAATAAGCTAGTAGAAGTAAAGGTACATTGTGTCGGTCATAATTATTGTGGTCATTGTTGAATTGCTTGAGGTTGTAGTTATCCCTTTTTGTTTCGTTTCGTCTAGAAGAGATGACCTCAGATTAAACGAAGCCGTACGAAGTCGTCATCGTGTAATCAAGCCAAGTTGGAAAAGAATCACAAACGAAGCCTTTTTGACCAAAATGCATGTGAAGACGAAAAAGAAAAGTCAAGTGTGTTTGGAACTTGATTGAAATTGCGTATAAGTGCAGAATGGTCATCTAACTACAGGGCTTGCCAGTGTAGAGTCTTCCTTTTTTGTAATGGCAGGAAATTGTCCTTCGCTCTTATAGCTCATCCACCATGAAGCTGATTGTGCATGCTTACGTTGTCGTTGACTGAATCTTTTTTCCCCCTTCTTCTAAAGGAAGGTTCAGAACAGCAAACCTCTAATTTATCTCATTAGGATGTTCTAGTTTCCCATTAAATTGTACTTGAGGAAGTTGCTTATACCAAGGATGTAATAGTACATTAAAAAAAAAAAGAAGCCGTGCTAGGTTTTTTTCTTCTCCTGTAATATAATTTGTGTACGAGTGTACACTTAAAGAGGATCATATTTATTATTTACTATTGAGGATGTTGAAAATTCAAGAGCCCTTTCCGGGTGAAACACTTCACAGTAGCCATGAATAAAATTTATGTATATTGTTAACAGTTCTTATGTGCCAGAGAAGTAAGGAACATTCGCACCAAGTTTATGTACGATATATTCTGTCAAAATGTCGAGACTTCGGAGTCGGCTACTTAACATCAATTTTCGTTCATGAATCTGTGTTCTGAATTTGGCACATGTCATTATGTATTGACCTTGTGATCCGTAGTTATAAATTAGGGTTTCATTTTTTTTAAAAATTCAGTCAAGCGAGTTTCTCTTCTGTGGCTTGCGAGTTGCAATTCCCCAATCTTTGTCTTATCCTAAGAGGGCCTAAAATCTCAAGAATATACAACATATACTATACCGTATAACACTGAATAAAATAGAAACATTTTTGTGGTGGTATTAACCAGATTTTTGGTGCTCTACATTAAATCGTGTGCTGATTACAAATCAGAACGGCCTGAACCATAGATGCTTAAAGGCATAAATAAGTTCCAAATCAAAGGTCAAAATATTTCTACCACGTCAGGATATAACGTTACATATAAATTCATGAAAATATAGTTTCTACAATTTCATGAAAGTTCCTTCGTATTTTTTCTGTCTTTATATTGTCAAGAATTTTAGGGGTTCCTTTGAATTATAATTTTATTTCAGGCCGGATGATGATGAATGAAGAAAGTGGGAGAACCCCGAGAAAGTCCACGCACACGGTGTTTACCCACCACAAAGCTGTCATGGCATGACCCGGGATCGAACCGATGACTTCAAGGACCAAAGGTGAGCGCTCTACCACTGAACCAACGCAGCCCTTTTAGGACTTCCTGTTGAGTCATTCTGTGGTCATTGCAACTACTGCTTCTGGATCCCATAACCGGATGCATTATTATATATAACTGAAATTCTGACTGCATGACAGTTCGTCTGTTTTCAGATTTGGAATTAACACCATCAGTTTAGTAGAGTGGTGTTTTTCTTACGTAGCAAATTCTTTGTTGCATAACGAACTAAACAAGAAGCTAGAACTAATTTGCTATAACACTGTCTGAATAATGGGAAATAGACAAATTAGCTTTTAGAGGCTATATATATTTAGTGGTTTAGTAGTTATATATACTAAACTTCAGTTTTGTTCTGTTAATGCTGGTTGCTGACTCAAGAAATTGAGTCAATTAATGTCCTTGACGCAACGTTCAACATTGGTACTAAATTAATGGTAGGATGAGCAGTAATGTAAGCTGTGATATTAAAATGTTAAATTAGCTCTGGTGTGGCACTTCCGAAGGAGCGAGGCAGCAGATGACACTTACTGCATATTGCTGCATCAAGTCATTAATTGCGAAAGGACAGTTGCGTGTCACTAGTCATCAAATTTAATGCTGTTCAAATCTAGCTAAGTGTGATCGCCACTCCCTATTACTTAGTCTTCCAGTATGGTCAGAGGAAGACAAAATTGTCGGCTGGCTATGCCCAAGAAGAAAGGGACAATTTGAAGTAGATCGTTTCAATAGTGCCATAATTCCTCCTAAGTTTCTTTTACATTACTTTTCTTTTTCTTCCTTCTCAAAAGCGAAATGTAATAGATTTAGAATTGACTAAGATTTCTTTTTTTTTCTTTTGTGCTTTTTCTATTTTCTTCGTTCTGTCTTTTTTTTTTCATGTTTTCTCTTTCATATATTTCTTTCCGTCATGCTTACTTCGCTTTCTTATTTTCATCGTGCTGTCTTTGGTTTGTGCTTTTTCTTTGATCCATTCTCTCTCTTCCTTTAGTCCCTGATTCTTTTCTTATGTTGCTTTGTTTCTCTCTCGCTTTTTCTTTATTTTTTGCTTTCTATCTTTCTACTCCCATCAGGTTCCCAATTGCAGGAATCTGTGTTAATACAAATAATATTGTATACAGTTTATCCACGTAGGTTTGACTTTGAAAGAATGTAACGTTAAAAAATCCAGAGGAAAAGGTAAAGAAATCTAGGGCGTACAAGATTAAATCGTTTATATAACTATTAATTTACATTAGTACCATTTTCATCAAAGACTACAGAAGCTAAATAGACTATTTAATATTTTACTTAAATATTTGTTTTGAAAACAACAAAGCCAAAATAATAATAATAAGCTTTAATGGATAACTTACGTTTTCATGCTGCGTGATATACTGTATATATCCGTATCCGGGCCATAACTCAGCTCCTAGTACACAGATATCTTTGAAGCAAAAAATGTTCATACCATATTGCATATGCGGAATCACGTGGTGATGCTTCTGAAATCGGAGGCGTCCTGGAAATAATGTTACTAGGAAGGGGGGGGAGGGCTTCCAAATTTAAAAAGGAAACTGGTTGATTTTGCTTTCTTTGAAAGAAACATGAAATGTTGAACAACTTTCAGAAGAAACATTTTTTAGAAGTCCTCAGTTACAAGAGCTACTTGGTAAGTTAACTGTTGACCTACCAATTAATCTTATAATTTCCAAACGTTACGAGATATTAAAAAATAATAATAATAATAATTCAAGTGAAAGTTGTTCAAAATTTCATGTTTGTTTCAAAGAATCAAAATCAATCATTGTTTCTATTCAAAATTTTGAAGTTGCCCCCTCCATGTAACAGTATTCCCGGGACGGTCCTGTTTTTTTGTAAAATTCCCCGTTTGATTCCGCAGATCCCATTTAGTATTTCACTTTAGTGTGGAACCTTTATTTACTATTCTCTTTGAGTTAGTGCATCCTGTAAGCCCAGAAACCCCTCTTCACCATGTTAATTTTGACCACAAATTAGGTCTTCTAGCTGCCAAACAGTATGAGGTATCAAAAAGTGTTTCCTCTCAAATTTGTCCAAAATTTAGCGATTGTTTCAGTGGGGGCAAAATCAACCTCAGTTGACATGTAAAGATTTTACGTTGCTCCCCCGTAGAAGTATTCCCGAGGCCCCTGATTTCAAAAGCATCACCACGTGATTCCGCACATGCACTTTGATATCAACATTTTTCGTTTCAAAGATTTCTGTGCACTAGGAGCTGAGTTATAACCCTGTTACGGATTTCGTGAACCACCCTGTATAGGCCTATATATTCTAGTTCGGTAGTGAGTGTCGCTGTCTGATGTCCCTTGATTTCTCACGATATACATTGAGTTTAATTAAATTCATGTATGGACTTCAGGCTCAGATCACGAGATACATGATCAGACAGACGTGGGGTGTTTCACCAACCGTCGTTAAGAATTTAACGAATTGTTAGTTAACGAATGTAATGTAAAGCTCTTAAAGTTACTCACCAATCTTCGTTAAATTCTTAACGACGGTTGGTGAAACCCACCAAATATATTGTTTCATGGCTAGTTCAGAAAGTGGCTAGTAAATTTAAATGTATCTCTTTCCGACTGGGTACGAAATGAGAATTTGGATGCAGTTCTTCTCGTCTCTAACTTTATTCATGACTATCACAATTTAAAAAAAAAAATCATCATCCACGTAAACGATACAGAAATCAGTCTTCTTCTGTACATGGGTTCTAACCGTGGTCCCAACAAATGTTGCATTCTACTTCAAATTATTAAATTCTTGTGAGCTTGAAGTGACGCAGGTCTAACCGTGCTCATATCTGCCCAGGTGAATGAGATTCCTAGGGGTTTCCATAACCTCACTATACAAATGCCGTGATGATGCCTAGAAGTTTAGTCGCTGTGGGACATTGTCTCAGACTTGTGCTTAGGGCCATAAATGTTTCTACAGCCATTAATGTAAGATAAACTATATTACACAGAATGGTGATAAACTATATTACAGAAAATGATGTACACAAGTTACAGGATCAGTAGTTCACGAGTCAAACGTGGTAACGGAAGAAGAATTATGAAACCATCTTAAACAGCAGCTCAAAATGCAGTCTTCTGAAAAATCAGTCTAATAAAGAGATAGTTTGGCTTTAAATTTTGTTTGGTAAAGAAAGAAGCTGTAACAGGTTTGTTACTTGTAAACGTATTGGCGAATAATAATAAGTCCAGGTAAAAATATTTATGAACGTTGCGCGTTACAAGCCTGATTGTTTTAACTCGTAAAATTTACAGGTTGTACAGTTCTCAGTACTTGCACTAATTGCAAGTACAGGAGAAAAAGTTCAACACACGTAATTGCTGGTCAACAGCTTTTGTGCTTTGACTAGGTCTGTAACATCGATTCTTTTCTGTTTAACGATCTTATTTTGTTTTTGTTCGTTTTTTTTTCAAATGGAGCAGTTCTGACTCCGCCAAACATATTCCTATTACGTTTTCCTTCCTGTTGAATGTATGTATTGTCTTTGGGTATCTGCGGCTCAGGTCGAGATAGGTGTGGGGAGAGGATGTTGGAAGGTAGTCGGCCAGGGTTTAGTTTGTAGGTACCATCTAGGCATTTGCCTAATGTGACTGAGGAAAAACCCTAGGGAAATCTCAGTCAAGATTGGTCAGTCAGGATCCGTTCCCAGGACCTTCCGATTAAGTCAACGCTGTACCAACTGAGCTACAGCCACTAGGTTTTTCTATCCTGTATTTCGCGACCGCAATTGTTTGGTCACTGGATCAGTTTAGTTTTTATTTCTCATTGTATAGTTTAATTGGCAGTGAGGAGTAAACTTGTTACAAATCTTGGGAGATTACGTTCCTCAGCGAGAACATGCGGGGAAATATATTCTCAAACGTGCGGTCATAGCAGTTTCCCGGCAAAACAAGAAAACCATAGAAAATCTGTGCGATGATGGCCGGAGAACCGACCCGAATGCCACAACCATAGCCAGGAAAGAGTGGAATAGTTCTTTAGAGATGAACTTAGTCTGATATATCTTTACCATGTTTTACCGTGCATAAAAACAATTGTGACTCACGTTATACAACCGACATATCATCGCCAAAATTGCGTAAGAAATATAAACCTAAGTTTTTGGTTGTACTTAATTGCTGGGGAAATTATCATTGCATAATTTTTCTACAACGATATTACGTAAAATTCTGAATATACTGAGAATTAGAGTTTCTCAAGCATTTGTAATGTATTCTCTTCCAGGGTTCTGTCTGGCGTCCAAGGAATCTTTGAAACGAAAGAATAAACTATTCAGGAAGTAATTTGAAGTACTTTCAATGATTTGTCTAAAGGAACTTCCACGTTGTTAATGATTTTTACCTTTAAGACGAACCATAAAATCTCCTGGGCTGTAAATGATTGACATTGTAGACAAAGGCCGATTGCTTTTTTTGTGCGTACTCTTTAGCACCTGTGTAACCTTCAGAATCACATATCGTGTTGCGGCCGCGTTACGGCGCTGTTTGTTGAGGCTTTTGTTTGAATTTGGAGTACAAATGTGCGTTTCTCTTAGTCCAGTGGCTAAGGTCGCGAACATTGAATCGACACTGGGAACAGACTGGTTCGAGTCATGATGTAGGTAATTGAGAGTTGTCTTAGTTTTACCAGGAGTGCTGGAATTGTACCTAGACTAGGAATTTTCCTCATCCCATTCACCGAAGGAGAGCTTGCATAAAAATGTATCTCCGATGACGATGAAAGTCACAATTGTCTGTCGAGCTCCTATAATGTAAACTTGCCCACTATTACCTTCGTGGAGACCTGTGTAACCGTGACATGGTCGTTTGTGTGTTTGTTTCGAATTTTGTTTATTGCCTTTAATGTTTCTCAAAAAAACAGAAGGCAGCTTAAGAGAAGGGTTTCTAGTCCCCAGTGGTTGAGAAGCACTAGTGTAGATTGTTGCAAACCATTTAGTTTTTAGTTTTTCGTGGAATTAGCTGCTCTTCTAAGGGTTTAAAAAAAGCACTCGGGAAGACTCGTAGAACTTGAATTCGTTTTAAATATGTCTCTAAAATGATGAAAGTAGTGAGTTTTCAAAATTTGCGCAATATTTGTACTGTAAATGTTCTACAGTAATTCACAGTGAAAATTGGTGAAAGATGAATGTAGGGCAGGAGTCTTCATTTTTTTTTTTTTGAGGTGGGGGGTCCGGATTGATTGTAATATCGCAATAAAACTAATTGTCTTTGCGGTCCAGATACGTGGTCGAGTAAAACAGGACAAAGACAGTATGGTTATTGGTTACTCTGTATAATTGTTTGGAATAATCACAAAATATAAACAAGCTTAGTAATGGTTTAAAAGACAAAACCAAAGCGCCCCTGTATATCAAATGTTTCTTTGAATTAACCCAAAAATATACTCAGCGTCCCCACTCTTTCAGACGCTGAGGAATCCAAAGTCAGAATCGAATCATTATTGACTTGTAGTTCTTGAGATCTAGGGGAATGGGGTACAGACGGGGAAAGCTAAGCGAATTAAAAGGACCTGCCTTTCTGCCTTTAGAAAAAACTTTGGTAAACTTTATTTTTATATGGGCCAGTCTAGTAACTTTGGACTTCGGCCCGTCACGATTCGCCCATTTACAGCCAGTTAAAATCCACACCCATGCTCCTGCCGGGACTCAAACCCAGGACCTTTGAGTCGATGGCCTACCGCCGCAGACCGCTCGACCACCCGGCCGGCTTCTGCCTTTAGAGTCAAAGTTTTCATCACCCTTCCAGACCATGGTGAATCCAACGATGTATCGCTCATCTCTGACTTGTAGTTCCTGAGATCTAAGTGGAGGGGTACAGACGGACAGACAGGATACACTGTATATATACGAGGGGGTGCTAATAAGTAAACACTGCGTATATTAGCATGAATTCCTTTTACATTTATACGCTTTTTTTAAAAAAAAAAGTTTCGAAACAACGTAATGAAAAGGGTAAATTGGGAGCGTTTACTTAAGTTAAATATACTCTACTGCCATATGTGAAGCGAATATTCAGAGTATACATGGAGTGCCGAATTTAGTAGTTTCTGCTGAATGCTGAACTGTTTATTATTTCGTTTTCCTCTTGCCTTATCACATCGTGGAGGTCCGGGAAAAGATGCTTCGGGGTCCGGATCCGAACTGGAGGCCGCCAGTTGAAGATCTCTGTATAGGGCATAGAAAAGCATTGAGTGAAATCACGTCAAGCCGAGCACTTGCTTAACAGTAGTAATTGTTGTGATTGCTAACAGAAAGGGGAAAACAGCAATAGAATATTATAAAGTGGCATGGTGTGCAGTCGTCTGATCGCATTCATTTCCTGAGAAATAAGATTAAACTTAATTCAAATCAAAGTTGAAGACACATAGGACATTAAAATATGTCATTTCACATGATGGTATTTATGTAAATATTATAGATAAGACTATTACTTGTTCACTGAAGTGCCAAAAGTCATCTGATACCTACCTAATAACGTGTGGTATCCCCTCGAGCACGACGAAGTGCAGCAGCTCGACAGGGCAGAGACGCGACAAGTCGCTGGTAGTCCGCTGAGAGATGTGCAGCAATGCAGTCTCGATTGCAGTCCACAGTTCCGTGGTTGTTGTAGGTGGAGGATCCTTGGCATGAATAGCCCGTTCGATGATCTACATGTGCTCGATAGAGTTCATGTCCGGGGATCTAGGGGACCAAAATCATGCATTGAAAGTTGCCAGAATGTTTCCCAAACCAGTCGCGCACCATTGAGACCCGGTGACGTAAAGCATTGTCATCCAGGAGGGCTGGACATGGTCACCAAGCAGCTGAACATAGCGTTGACCGGTCAATGCCCGGTTCAAGTGGACCGAGGGCTCAAATGATGCCAAGTAAACACGCCCCACACCGTGACGGAGCCACCACCAACTTGCATAGTGTCTTATTGACAGCTTTGGTCCATGGCCTCGTGAGGTCTGCACCACACGCGGACCCTACCATCAGCGCGTACCAATTGGAAACGTGACTCATCTGACCACGGTACACGTTGCCAGTCCTCTAAGACTCAATCCACGTCTTCGGCTGCGATAACCCATGCACCGCAGCACTGACCTCTGAGACATGTTCCTGTAACGTCCAGCATTGATTACTGCTGTCCGATCACGATCAATTGCTGGTATGTTTGCTCGGACGAGTCTGTCCAGACGTCGCCAGTCGCGCTCATTCAGCACCCGCGGTCAGCCACTGTGTTGTCCCTGATGGATAGTAATGCCTCCAATGCGGTAACTATCATTCCGTGATTAGACGCCGATAATTCCCGTCGGTTTGCCATCACCACGACGTTTCACTGGACACACAGAAGGCTAACTACAACAGCTTCGCACCGTTCGACCGGTTTGCCGCGTCAACTAGTTCCCTCCCGCTATCCCATGATTTATGGCACTTCAGTGTATGTCACTAAGATTTTTTTTTAAAGTGGGGTATACGGACACCTCGCTGCTTTGTATTTCATCCTTACTATATATCGTTTTAACGTTTCGTGAGGAATATGATTTATTTAATGGTAATATTTTTTTTTCTATTCGGCGCGGTAGCATATCTGACTACGAATCCGGCGACCCAAGTTCAAAACCTGGTCAAGACGTAGGAGACCTGTGCATTGCTCCTATGCATGGCGCTCAGAGATGCACTCATCTCTCTATACCAGAGTGTTCTTGATACTCTTGAGCAACTTGGGAAGTAAAAGCGATCGAGAGTGGGACTGAATACCCCACCTCACCTCGTGCCGTAGGTCGAGAATATGTGGAACGCTTGCTGCGCATCGTACAAGGGATACCTTTACTTTATTAAAAATTTCTGCATATAGAGCAACTGTACTGACTGTGTTGTTTTAAAGAAATTTCCTGTTAAATACACTGAGCTTAGCAAATCACGTCACTCTATGATAAGCAGATTCTTTCCTCAGTTTCCAGTAGATGGCAACCCATTGAAATCTTACTATTTGCATTTGCTCTATTATATTTTACTACTGTATACTGATACATATACGAGGGGAGGCTGGAAAGTTCATGAAATCACCAAGAAGAAATTTACCTGGAAGAACCATTTTAATACACTATTCAACGTATTCCCCCCGAAGCTCAAGACACTTTTCACAACGATGTTGCAACATTTCTAACCCTTGCAAATAGAAGGTCTTGTCCTGCTGTGCAAACCAGCCCTCCACCTCCGCAATGAGTGCCTCATCGGATGGAAAATGTGTGCCTTTGAGATGTGGGAAGAGGTGATAGTCGGAGGGGGCCAGATCAGGTGAGTAGGGTGGGTGAGGTACACAGGTGAAGCCCAGATCCACCAGCAATTGCATGGTTTGATGAGCCTTGTGGGAGGGTGCATTGTCCTGGAGAAACTGAACACCACTGCTCACTTTTCCCCGACGTTTTTTCTTCAGAGCCTCCTTCAGCTCAATCAGATAGTTGGAATAAACCCCAGCATTGATGCTTTCATCCTTTTGAAGATATTTGATAAGGATGACACCGTCCTTATCCCAAAAAACCGATGCAAGCACCTTCCCAGCTGATCTTTGGCTTCGGAACTTCTTCGGTCGAGGAGATCCACTGTGGCGCCACTCCATGGATTGCTGTTTAGTCTCTGGATCATAGTAGTGCAGCCATGTTTCATCTTCTGTCACCAGACTGCGCAATAACTCACCAGGGTTTTGAAACGTTTTGCAAAATTTCCTGTGACATCTGCACCCGTGTTCTCTTCTGGTCAGCATTCAAACATTTTGGGATCCATTTGGCACTAACCTTCCGCATGTCCAAATATTCTGATATTATGACACCCACACGCTCACGTGATATCCCCACACCCGTAGCAATGTTTTTGAGCGATATGCGCCTATCCTCCATGATCATGTCATGCACTTTGTCGATGTTTTCCGTGGTCACTGCACGTGAAGGCCTGCCTGAGCGAGGTTCATCTTCAGTTTCACGATGACCAGTCTTAAAACGCCTCACCCACTTCACTACTGTTGTATATCCAGGAGCGTGTTCCCCCAAAGTATCCTGCAAAGTTTTATGAATTTCCATCGAGGATTTGTCTTGCAGCACAAAAGACTTGATGACACTGCGAAGCTCATTCTTCTCGAATTTCCTTAGATCCTCCGCCATATCTGCTTACAGAAGCTGTAACAAAGGAAATAACAATGATAAAATGATCATATACGGGATGAGAGGTTCACAATATATGACCTTTCTAATGACTACAATGATATGTTTAAATTTTTATTTCTTCTTGGTGATTTCATGAACTTTCCAGCCCCCCCCCCCCCCCCCCCCCCCCCCCC
>JAGDQP010036344.1:6978-19111 GCA_022664845.1 Lepisma saccharinum | reverse complement strand
TTGTTTAAAAATCTGAAAATAAATATTGTTCAGTATGTTTAGCTAAAACATATATGCTATTTTACGGGAGTGTAATTTTAACGTTGCTGTATGTCATAAATTTATTTCTTTTCGTGGTGGGCACAAAGTCTCCCGGTAGGAAATGTGACTAAAATTTTGAAGTCTCGGTCGCTCCCAGGTGTCAGTATTAAAGTAGTTATTTCTAGTGTCCTATTTGAAGCGGAGGATGGTTGGGATTTGTCCTCTCTGCGAAAGTCTTCTCTGGCTGTTTTCAGAAATATTCCCCAAGCCTGGGATATACACGGATATAAAATACGGTTTTCTATTTTCTGAGAAAAATATCCCCTACACTAGATATTGTACAAATCGGACACTGGTTATTTCTCGCCTTTTCGGAACCTAGCGGTTAGTCTTACGCCTATAGACATTCTGGGAATAGGCAACTCAGTTGCCAGCTTTTTTGAAATATATATTTTTTTAAGTTGCTTCCATACCGTTATACCTATCCGCATTTATTTACACCAAATTTTGCACAGCATTAGCTACTGGGAAAAGTAAAAAAGTATATCCGGCGCCGCTGTTGTCACTATTGCCAACACCTTTTTAAATATTTTCAATTGCTCCCATACCGTTTGTAGGCATCAGCACCAGTATTTATGTACTGGGACATGTAGAAGTTACTTCAGACGACGAAGCTGTAACTGTTGAAAATCAGTTTAAAAAATATTACTCCTACACCACCAAGGTATTTTATTTTTAAACACGGACTATCAAGGATTTATTTTGCTGCCCCAGTCAACAGCTAAATATATTTATTGATTTTTTGGGTTATACCGTACTTATTTTACTTGTATTTTGTTCGGAGTCGCTAAGCGAAAATGTTGTCTGGGCTAAAAGGATATCTGTGACTGAATACGGCATTAATTTGTGTTTATTTTGGAAGATGTATTAAAGTTTTGAAGGTGGTTACAAAATACCCCTCCCCACGTTGGAGATCTCAGGGTTTCCAAAAGGTTAGAGTGCTCGCTTTCTGTGCGTGTGATCACGAGTTGTAATCCCGCTGGGATCCATTAAACGCAGTTGGTTGGAGACCACTTTACCAAAAACTGTAGGTCCCGCCCTTAGAAACTCGTTTAGAACGTTAATAACAATTCATTCACCCCGAACCCCGTTGGTAATAGATGTTATTAAAATCCTTGGTATTACTAAGGTTAATATGATTCGTCAAATTGTTCCCCTACTAATGCATATTTAGCAATATACAAAATAATTATCGACCTTTATTTATAATAAGCAAACGTCCTGTATCGCAAGTGGTGTTAATTCGCCCGTATTAAAGCTTCTTTCGTATCACACTCATGAACGTGTGGTTTTGTTTCTTACTATTTTTAACTTATTTAGAATACACGTGAATGCACTTTTTTTTTAAAGTTTGCAGAAAAAGTATCGTGTGATCAGATAAACTGAATTCTCGAAATTAATTTTTAGATTATTATTGTATCACGTTGCAGTGGAAGATTAGTGAAACTGTCCATAGAATAGTATTTTATTCTAGTTTAAGATGGTCTTTTTGCATTTGATTTTTGGTATAATCTTAGATTAGTTAAATTCGCTTAAGGTTAGGTTTGACAGTGCTTACCCTAAGCTGGATTTGTTCTCCTTCTCTTTTTAGCAAGCAATTAATCTTTTACGTAATGCACAATGAACTGCATGGAGAATAAATCTTTGGTGCTGTAGCAAAAACAATTAGGAAATACGGCTTTATTGTGCCAATCGCAGCGAATGTTCAGGGTTGGGTATAGAAGAAAAGATGAGGGAAGGAGTCACCCAGGGCGTGACTTGAATGTACCATCCCGGCAGGGTTTTGCTAGGTTTTATAAATTCAGGGGATGTAAAGCAAAGAGGGATGTAGACAGAGTTTTCCAGAGTTCATATCGAATTTTAACTATAAAATATTTTGAACCTATATATAATAATAATAATAATAACACATAGCCATATTCAATCCACTACTGGATGAGGCCTCTCCCGGAAGAAGGAGGTGGTCTACTACTCCCATGCTGACCAGACTAAATTACACTCCCGTAAAATAGCATATATGCTTTAGCTAAACATACTGAACAATATTTATTTTCAGATTTTTAAACAAACGATTAGTAGGTCTACAATAATTATAATTACAAAAAATAAGATATTGTGGTCACAAATTACCCCCTCCCCTCCCTTCGTTGATATTGCAAGTGTTAAAGGTCTCAAAAATCTAACATAAAAAATCGGGTACTGGATACTTAATTACGAAAATAATTAACTAAACAAGGTCGATTACAAGTGCCGTGCTTACCCTAAACTGGAATAGAAACCAGAGAGAAAGTGTTTTAGTTTTATTAATAGGTCTAAAAAAGGCGTAATCAGTGTTCGATTTGTGCGATTTCCAGAGAGGGAGAAGAATTGGTGAAATATGAATTATACGGTATTTTGGGATCGTCTATATCGCAGGTTTGAGGTATGTTTCTGTAAAAAGTACCAAAGAAAATTTTTGCCGAGAGGGGGATAATCCCAACTATCCCCCGCTACAAATCGAACACTGGGCGTAATGCGTACAGTATTTAAACGAGTAACAGAAATATAGTACTTACCGGTACATCATGATATATATTTCTTGTGTCTTCCTTCAGAGTTATTTACCGCACTTTTATCTTCTTTATCTTCAGTTGTTTCATTTCCGTGTGTAAAATTAATCAGTCATGAAATCACTTGTTCTGGTCACCATCTTCAAGAACTATAGTACTTCTTTCTGCCTTAAGTTAAATTCACACTGATAATCAAACAAGAATACATTTCTATATCTATTGTTCGTAGTGTGATTAAACGTACACTATTGTAGGTGTTTTCACTGAGGGAAACAAATACTGTACAAAACAAAACAAACCAATACATTCAATACAATATCCTGTCCAAACGAAAACCAGCCATGTTTCTCGGAAACTTTCATTCTTCCCTTCCGCAAAGATCAAGGTCAAGCTATTGGAAACAAAAGATTATGACTTATAGCGCTGCTCTGCGGTAAAAGTTCGAACTAAGTTTCGCGCGCAGCCTTGCAAAATACCCTTGAAGCAAGCTTGCGGAGCCTCTAAAATTCAAGGCTTGGCCAAGCGATGCTTCTCTTCAGGCATGCCTTAGAAAATATACTTGTGGAAGCCTAATGCAAGTGTAATTTGAAAGGCTGAAGGAAATAAGGCAACACAAGGCAAATGTAAGCTTAACGTAGACCTGCTTGCTACTAGGGATATATATATTTAGAAAAAGAAAAAGCTATGTTCATTAAAAAAAAACTAAAAAAAAATCTACACCAGGGTTGAAACCCGTGTTCCTTGGATTAGCTTTCCGACATGCTATGAATACGCTAAATTGACAACCGGAAGCACATATTTGAAAATAATATTTACCTTTAAGGAGTAATGTGCATGCGCGAGAATGGCTCACAAGGAGACCGCCAACATTGTCATGCCGAAACGTACCCTCAAATTTTTCGTGCGTGTCGATTACACCAAAATAACATTCCACACAAAATTTGACGTGGCAATTCAAAGTGCAAGTGGGTCAAAAAGATTGTCGAAAACAGGAAAATTTTGCTGCCATAACATAAATCTTGTTGGCTACACTGGCCGAGTGCCAGGTGGAGTAGGGATGGCTATTAGTGCTATTTTCCGTAACAGTTATAACATAAGCTGTTATGTACAAATAGGTGTTAAAACTAATACTTCAAATATCAGTTCTAAAGTAACCGTCTATAACTTGGAGTTCTTCATTCCTAACTGTAATAATGAAATAAAAACCACTATTTTAGATGAACTTACTTTCGTGTAGCCTGTTGTGTCTACAGCATTCCATGTTATACAAGTTTCCAGCCTCTTTCTTCGAACACTTGCTCTGCAAGCCGCAGAAAGTTTACTTGTTTCAACATTCTATAGGTAATGCAATGCCACTACATTACCACTACTGAAGAACACCAACGGCAAAATGTACCATAGTTTTTACTTTTGACCTCAAACAGTCTAATTCGTACTTACCTGCCAAATGTAATGGGGACTTATTGGTTGGAGCGCTGATAAGAACAGACACACAGACACGTAACATTGTGTGTGATGTTTCGGAGATATCTCATTAAAAACAATAACAACAAGTGAGGGGGAGTCCAGTCAAGCGACTGTGCATATAAGCTACCGCCAGGCTTAAGCAGCGAGCATCCTATTTATATGAACAATGTTGCGTTCGAAAAATTGCGCCGAGACCTTTCCAACGACACCTCAAACACCTTCCTAGCCCTTGTAGATCCATAGTTGAAAACCATCCCCCCGAAACCCGGGATTCGTCCCTGCTATCTGTGTCAACGATACAGGTTTGAACTCGACTTGAAAAAATCTTTCCAACGATGCCTTAATCACCTTTCTAATCTTATTAGTTCCAAAGATATAAATTCCCACCCCTATCTCTGGGACCGTCCCTATCTCTGGAACCGCCCCTGCAATCAAGAATTATTTGCATCATTTCATATGTATATTGCTGCGACAGTAAATTTGGCTACCTTTTCTCTTTTCACCACTACATGAAAGAAAATACTTTAGTCGGTCAGAAAATTCCTGATGTGATTTTAGAAAAGGAAAGTAACAAAAAAGTACATTTCAAGAATTTAGCGCAAAAGTAGAGAATACAAAATTAGGATCACTGCACAGAACATTTCTCGTCCCAGACATTTTTTCTCGACTTGTTCCTGCATTCTCCATGTAGGAAGCGCGGTCGTTTCTCTCCACCAAGTACTCTGTCCCAGTGTAGCAAACCTCGTTCACATTATGACAGCAAATTTTTCCGGTTTTGACATTTTTTTTCTTTTTTGCCCTCTTGCACTTTGAATTATCACCTCAAATTTTGTGTGGAGAGTTATTTTTGGGTAATCGACACGGACGAAAAATTTGAGGGTAGATTTCGGCATGACAACGTTGACGGTCTCCTTGTCAGCCTACGGTGCTTGTCCTGTCTCTAGTCGCAAGTGGTGGGAGTAATTTATTCGAAAACAGATATCCTTATGTTAACAATGTGCAATATGACGCATGACGCAATTCCGGATGCAGTGTTGCAAACTCAGTGTTCAAAATTATCTATCAGTTTCGGTCGATTCCAATAGTTTTTTTTTGCTGGTGATTTCGATCACGTGTAATAAGTATTTCGTATAATATTGTTCTCTTGGAGTAGGGTCATAAGTAGTACACGCGGAACTTATTTTTCTCGTTGCAGATGCGAAAGTACATCAGGAAAGAAAAAAAAATGCTGAAGTAACGACGATATGAAGGAAACCCTTCAAGCCGTACGGGGTTGGCATTGAAGGCAGCTGCCAGGAGGTCCTATACCACCCTCCAGAAGCAATGGGTCGTAAACATAGAAAACGTGAAAATGCTGGCTATGCAAGTTTTTACGGCTAATTAAGAGGAAACGTTGAAAGAATGCATAATCAGGTTGGCAAAGTTCGGGAGTGGTCTTACAAGAAGGGACATCAGGAAAGCTGCATCTGCTTTTGCAGAATCTAATGACATCCTTAACAGATTGAATGCGGCAAAACAAATGGCGGGAAAAGACTGGATGAATGCGTTTTTGACCCGTCATCCTGACTTGACCGTTCGTAAACCACAGGGTTTATCGGAAGCTCGATGTGCTGGACTGAACAAAGAAGTAGTAGACCGATATTTTGCTCTCCTGTAAGAATTATTGGAATCACTTTGTCTGTTGAACTCTCTTCAATCGATATACAACAGTGACGAAATCCGAGTGACCATAGTAACTTTAAACTCTTAAGGGGTCTAAGCAGGTAGTATCTAGTAACATGTGTATTACAATTTTAGCTTGCAAATGTCGCTGGAAGTTTCATCCCTCCCTTTGTTATATTCAAAGGGAAGAAACGTCCTGTTGAAATGCAACTTGGGTTTCCAAATGGAACAAAAGTCACAACCACTGATTCTGGCTGGATAACAGAAGCTGCGTTTCTTCAATGGCTTAAGCATTTCCAGAGGTTCCGTAATCCCGGCCCGGTCGTTCTAGTGTTGGATGCACACGTGAGTCATAAAAGTCTCGACGCCCTTGAATTCTGTGAGCAAAACAACATTCATGTGTTATGCTTTCCTAGCCATACCACTCAAAGATTACAACCTATGGACAGAGCTTTCTTTAAGTCGCTAAAGGGCTATTCTGCGAAGCCAGCAACTACTTTGTCCATCAGTTATTACCGTCAAAAAATAGGTCTCGTGGCACCCAAAAAAATTCGAAGACAAAATTTCAAAGATGTTTAAAACGGCATGGCTGAAAGCTGCTACACCTACAAACGCTGAGAGTGCCTTTCGATCAACTGCCATTTTCCCATTCAATCCAGATGTAGTCCCTGAGCATGAATATCGTCCTTCCATACGTACCACTCCTGTTGCAGATCTTACCCAAAACAGACACGCCGAAACACCGACTCTCTCAACGAGCACTACTGAACCTATTATCGAAGACCTCCCTCACACATCTGAGAACGAAACACCGCTGGCGACAATCAGTGTTGTTTACACGTTCTATGCTATCATTTCCATTTCTTGTGTGTTCTATGCTATCACTTTCTTTACTTGTATGTTCTACGATATTCCCATGTAGTATGCTTAATTTTAAATATTCCTAGCATTTCTCGTTTTGTTTATAACGATCGAAATCACCCACATACATGTCAGAATCACTTGCCTGGCGGGTCTTTCCGATCGACAACAGGGATTTACAAATGTATATAATATGGGGCGTGCACGTGCACTCTATCGGGAATTTTGGAGGAGATATCAAGGTATGCCATCGTCATTTGTTTTTCTAACTTACGTTCGTTATATTCAGCTGAGAGCTGTTTGTCCCCAAAACGATCGGAATCACCCACCTTTATGCAAGGTACCATCCCAACATTTTCCTAATGTGATTGGGGGAACCAGAGAAAATCTCAGTCAGGATGCTCAGCACCGGAAATCGTTGTCGATCTGGTAGCCGTGTGGGTTAGGGCACTATGCCAACGAGTCGAAGGTCCCGTATTCGAATCCCAGCTGGGGCATGGATGTTTGTGATTGTGGATTTTAACTAGAACGTGACGCATTATCGTGACGGGCCGAAGTCAAAAGTTACTAGAATGGCTCATACAAAATAAAGTTTACCCAAAGTTTATCTATTACCGGTAACGAGAATCGTTCTTGAGACCTAACTACAAGGTAAACTCGCTAACAAATGTAAAATAAGTACTGGAATTCATACAAATTTAAATATTAACATTGAAAATTCAGCAATATTGCTTGGTGCAGTGACGAAAGTATCAATTGCGATCTAAAAGTTTGAGAATCCCTGCAGCTGCACTAAAAATCACAATGTAAATAGTCTGTTATAAACCATTAAACAATGTAATGCGTTGTGTGATCTTTTAATTGTCTACTTGTAGAAGCTAATTCTGAAATCCTAACCATATTTTACCAGTTATCACTTAACATTTCCCTCTACTGATAAGGAACTGACGTACAATGGTTGTATGAAGTATTTAGACCAGCAGGGCGTAGGTTAGTATATGTTTAGGGCCTCCAGACGACTTGCCACTGTGCCCATGCATTAGGACGGCCCTGACCATGTGCTTACTATTTACATAGGTAACTGAGTTACTTTTGGCGGGGGGCCTGGACTACAGCCCATTTAGCTCATACGTTAATCCGGCCCTGCATCTTACGTATGATTAAAACGATCCAATATAAAAACTATCACTGTACAAAAATTAACAATTGGTACGTAAGGCAGCAAATTTAATTCATCTATAGTACTGTCCGCTGTTAGGAGGTCAGTTCTAACTACAAAATTAAAAAGGAAATTAAAAAGAAAACTTATTTTTCAAGTCCTAGCTCAGATCACGAAACAGTTTTGTTAGTGTTATCTTTGGATTCAGAACACGCTTTGTATAAAAATTGTTTAAGTTTGAAGTGTACAAGCAGTTATCTGATGATCGCAGAAAGTATTCTCCACATCAACACACTTTAAACAATACCTGTCGTTGTTACTTCAGTTTGTTGAAGGATTATCCACCCTCTCTAAGAATATCCCCAAATACAGTATTCCAATGAGCTTCAAGCTTTCTCAGCCTATTAGCTAAATAAACGTATCTGCTATCCTGTAGTAGTTACAATACAAACGGAAAATAATTACGAAGATTGACTAAAAAAAGTAAACTCTGTCATAGATTGTCGGAGAAACGTGTGTTTAACTTAGAATTTTACTAATTTTTAGTTTATTTAAGGTCTTTAGGCAACTTTGGCTCTGGCCGAGTTTAACTCTGTATGGGATCAATATTCAAATGAAGTATTCAGTACTGTAAATCAGTTCTTACAAGTTGATCAAAACATAAATATTGCTACTACCATGAAGATTCTTTCTAACAAGGGAACTGTAGTAATGTTTCCATCAGTTCTTTTCTACTATGATGGTAGTTGTAGCGCTCATAACGTTAAATAGTATAAAATATTATCTCACATATCAAGTTTCAGTTTACAATATTTGAGAGTTCCACAAGTAACTTCTCGCAAAATCTTCTAAGAAACTTGATAGGTGATAATCACATGTTTTTGTTAATAAAATCGAAAGACTGTTCACATGATGTGTCACTTGACCCTTGCTGTTATTTAAGAAAATTCCATTTTTGCCACTAGACCGCAAGAAATGCTTTACCACAATGGTGCATTGCCCTTGACATTAAATGTGCCGAGAGCAAAGTGGAAAGCAAAGCGCATATTTACCAAATTTAATAATTTGGGAAACGGATCAAACCAACACAATTATTTATTGGTAGGGAAGGACTTACTTTAGGACTACAAGAATATTTTAGGACTTACCTTTTAGACAGTTTCACCATCTCATTCAGGCAGAGATTTTATGATGTCAAAATAGCTAAAGATAGCAACATGAGATGATACGTCTTGTTAATTCGAGATAGTTACTCTTTAGATAATGTTAAAGATCATCGTTGAATCGTGTTTTAGAAAACATGACGGTAATTCCGTTTATCTTAAAATGATATCTGGCTTAAAGGACAGCGTAATTAAATCGCGTGGACTTACTAATGAAGGGACAATTATTATTATCATTATTACTATTGAATTTAATGGAATTTTACTTTATGGTCTTTAGGTAGGCCTAACTTCCGCTCAGGCCGAGTGGATCCATGTGACAATTTGTAGAATGATGAAAGTAGGAGGAAACGCTACGATCCCAAGAAAGCCCATATACGGTGATTGTCCACCACAAAGATCACATGAAACGATCCGGGATCGGACCAGGGCCCCCATGCACCAGATATCACATGAGTAGCTACCGCGGGCTCTATTATTATTTTTATTATTATTATTATTATTATTATTATTATTAACTCTCTTGCTTAAGAAATTCGCAAGTTCTTCGCCGCAGTAGCAAGTGTTCACCATTGCATTCTACCCTGGGTAACTGATATACTGATATACATTTTCTCCTTCACAACAAAAAACAAAATTATGAAGCTCTATGAAAATCAGCTTTTTAATTTCGTAGACCTAGCTTGATGTAAGTGTATGTAATCTACTTTGCTCAACGCTGTAAAATTATTTTAGAAAGAGAAGGTAGTCTGATTTCTAATTGTACAACATTTAAATTATATACTCATTCAGAGTTTATGAACTAGGAATTTATTTATTTAATTGAAACGACATTCGCGAATTGCATATTTTTACGCAGTATTGCTTTCTAACCTTGAAACGCTCTCGTCTCTCCATCTACAAAATTCTGGCACCATCCAGTACTCTAACTTTGTGAATCATAAAGTTTTACCCGCAGAATAACCGTTCTGTATATATTCTGGTTCAAATCGCGAGGTTATTAGAAGCTTGGGGCTTTATTATTATTATTTCTCTTCCTTCTTGATCTCTTCCCTTTTCCCTTCATAAAACTGCTTTATGCCCCCCTCTTTTGTTTACTCAATCTCGTCTCAGTTTTAGTAATTTCTGCTTTTACTGCAGCAACTTTCCCAAATTCTTGATCTGACCACTTGTTACATAGCTTGGAGATGGAACAAGTGAACAACGAATATCAAATTGCAACGTTGCCACACTTTGATGACTGTCAAATTAAAGTTGTTTTTTTTTTTTAGATCGAGACTAAACTTGGTCTTTTCAATTCATTCTAAGCCATGGCTTATACTAAGTCCGGCTAGAGCAAGTCTAAGCTATAACCATGGTTTATGTCTTTGCAATCGGCCTTATCAGTTTATACATTTTCCGTTTCTATAACAAATCAATGGAAGAGATTCCTATTTCCCTTGTAAATTACGTAGCAATTCCTTTACATTTTATTGCCAAATTTTGATAACTTATTTCGCCTTCGAGTCATTAACTTGGGGAGAGTCGGAAGCCCATTCATCAGTTTCAAGCAGCGTACTAAAATAACTTTTTTATATAATTAATATATTCAAACAAATATTCAATAATATGTAGTAATGTCATTACTTTCTGACTAATGATCTTGTGGTGTATGATAAATGTTAAAATACACACAGAAAAAAATGACAGCTGCAGCGACAAGGACTTGAACCTGGATCTCCTATTTGCCATCTTTTGCACTGCATTGTAGCAAAGATTTCTCAACTAAATATCTCCGCATGTAGTGGAGTGACTTGGCTTCGTAACAAGCAATAAAGAGCTGGGAGAGTGTCTAGGAAAGAGGAGCATTCAAAAGACACAGAGAATTGACTATGTCGTGGTACTGTAATGGATAGCTTACCCTGCAACTGGGAGACAGCCCGGTCCCGGTCGCGGCGGTTGTCAGTTTTTCTGTGTGAATTTAAATCTGTAGTAATGTTAACTTTAAAATTGTCTTGTTTGAGTGAGAAGCAGCCCCAGAAACGGGATGGTGAGCTCGTGGACTTCCGGTCACCTACCGACCATGAAAAACTGGATACTGATTCTCAGATCTAAATGTAATTTTATTCCGATGTTTTCAATAAAACATGTTTCAGTTTTTAAATTCTCCCGTTGTCAGTTTGGCGCCTTCTGCCGGATCATGGTTGACAGCTACCTCAATCCGACGGTGGTAATATCAAGAGACGAGAGAAACTTTTCCAAGAAACTTGATTCAAGATGTTTTTCAAATTCATTTTAAATGTACGTAATATATGTTATTATATCAATATATATTGTTACTGCTCCTAGAGTCCCTATATATATATATATATATATCCACTGTTCAGTGAGATTACAAGATTTATCTATCTTATGTTTATTCATCGCATACAGGGTGAGGTTAAAGTCTCAAGACACCGTTATTAACACTTCGGTCCATGTTCAGAAGCCTGGCGTGTTCAGAAACTTAGAACTATTATTCAGCTGGCGGAGCTGTGGTTTTTGTGCATTTCTCTTTTCCCTCGTTGCTGTTTTTGTGAGTCGGTGTTTTGCCCGTCGCGTTATTTGTAGTCTTGCTTTTTACTGTTTCGTCGTAGAACCACACCTGACAACAAATCTGTAGAATTTAGAACCTTAGAATTCCCGACATAGATGTATTTACTTAACAATGTGGAAGCACAGGGGCATCATTAGGTCTGTGCAAAGGTGTGGACGCACGCTATGAATGAACTTCCACGCCACCGCAGTTCAAGGAAGAACGGTACCCAATGTATAAGTGCTTTATCAAATATATTCGTACTTAAAAACTTTCTGAAATTGTCTAAGGTCATACTATATGCAGTTAACACTGAATAATATACTTGATGATGCCGAATGCAGTTACTAATTTGCAATTATCATTCGAATGTCCAATGAAAATAATTGTCATAAGAGCAAAGTGCGCTCAGTTGTTTTTCAGCTTCTACACTCCATAAAACCAACTCCCAGGACATCTACTTCATACACATGTATCATTAAATTCCTAGTTGTGCTGTGGAATACTCAGTGTATCACGAAGAACCACGATTCATAATTATCTCTATAAAGAGACAGTCAATGTCATCGACAAAATAAGTAATTTGTCATGAGTAGGAATACAGATGAGTTCAAACAGTTCCATAAATGCTATGACG
>JAGDQP010036343.1:463-19112 GCA_022664845.1 Lepisma saccharinum | reverse complement strand
ACAAACTTGGGACGAATGTTCTTCTACACCCTACAAACACAGCTGGGAAGACCTCAGCCCCAAAGTACCCAGCTGTTAGTGTTGCCACATTAAAATCCAATTTTTACAAAGACTTGTACATTTTGTAACGTACATGCAAAAAATGTTGTATGAATACTCCTAGATACCATACAAACACTGCTGTGACATATAACACGCCACACTGACCCTAACAGTCAGTGTTGTCAACCTATTTACCTACGATGGACTAATTTCCGTTTCGCATTCGCACTTAAGGCAATGTGAAGTTCCCAAACTTTTCACGGATTCTTCGTACGTCTTTGCCAATATTGTATATACCTCATGGTCCCAATATCGTAAGTTTGTTGGCATATTTGAGATGGATACTTGTAATTTATTTTTGACTCCTTACTAACGGACGGGCATGGTGTCTTAGTAGAGTTGAATAATTTAGAACTATGATTGGTTTCTATTCAGTTTTTCCGCCATAAATAAATATAATGTGTGCAATTAAATTAAACGAGCAATGACATAGACATAATAGAGTATAAATGCATTTAAGATTGACTGCCAATTCGACTTACCATTTAAATTGTCCGACAACCAGAATAATCATAACGGTTTGAAAAATTATTTTATGAGCTGGAATTTCTAACACTAATAACGATAAAAATAAATATTTTCAAAAAGTAACATTTGCTCCCGCACAAATAAATTTATAGCGTATTGATGTTATGATAACAAAAAGTAATTATTAACAACAATAGGATTTATTTTATGACTGTACCAACACTACTCTAGTGCTCCAAGGGCGGCGATACGTGAGGCTATTTATGGCATGTATCCCTGCTAGTGCCCCCACTTCACAATTCGAGCGCCATGCAGCGAAGGCTGTTCAGGGCCAATGCTTTAACCACCGTTTGAATTTAGTTTTAGTTGGTGTTTTTGTCATGGTGTTGACAAAGTTAACAGATTTTTTTGCAGTATCTGTCAGCTATATGTGTACTCAAGTTTTGTTGAACTACAGGAGAAGCATGAGGCCAGAATTATCGAACTGAAACGTATTTGTCATACAAGGTAGATTTGTTAGTGTTTCTTGCTTAGCAGTCAGAGCAATGCTTTCCATCATACAGCTAACTTAGCATATAATATTAGCAGACATATATGGCAACGAAATTAGAAGCCCAGACACAGTTGGAGATCCTAAATTTCAACATTTTGTTTTCACTGCATGTTCTTTCTGTAACATTCTTCAAAGTGTTCAGAAAATATTAGAATACTTGCAAAATCCCGAGTGTGACTTAGCCGTTACTTATACTATGGTTGATAAAAAAGAAGTTTGAAGAACTCATTATAAGAGTTAACGCGTTTGCTGCGAAAATTATCTATGTCTCAGCTCCCATGAACATTGTTGTAAGTTATCAAAAAGATTGGAAATGGAACTTCTAGTGAAAAACGAAAACCAACTTAAGCTTCAGAAGTAAAACTAATAAAGTATTATCTATTTTTTGATTGGAGAAGCAAATGAATGAACTAAATAAATCAAAGATTCTCTGTTAACAGTCAAGTGGTAATTGGCATCAGAGCATTAAATCCAAACAGCAACAATTTGATACATTACTTGCTGTAGCTAAACACTGGAGGAAAATATCAACGGATCGACACTAATAAGCTTTTGTTTATGCTCTCGACATATAAACTACATTTCAGTGAGCTCTACAAGATCTGTGCAGTAGCAGTTTGTATCACCCACATTAAATGTTTTCATCCTTTCTATTACGAAAAAAAATACCTACGCAAGAGAATTGGCAAGGACAAACTGACATCGCTCGCTGTTTTGAGCACTGAGTAACAGCTATCTGGAACACTTAATTTGAATGATATCGTTACAAATTTCGCTTCTGTTTATAAAAAACTGAAAGTCACAGCATTAGATTGGTGCTCCCAAAGTATAAACGGAATTACGTTTTCCAATTTTGTTTTTGTTATATTATGAACAATATATATATTACGTTGTACATACTTGTGTTACGTATGTATACATGTCTACGATTTATTTGTTTGACCATCCTAACACTGTCATTAATTCCAAACGAGGTATGGTACTTTTCTTTATTGGAGCAACCCTTGAATTGACTTGTACTAGTTGGACCTTGCTTCCTAGCGCTGATTCTCAAAAACGTTGCCGTCTTGACTCATAAGCTTCCTCACTTGCGTCACAGAAAACATGGACTGGTGAGGCAAAGCTCTAAAAACGTAAACAGAAGCTTTTGTCTCTAGTTCTGAAAGTTAATGTAGGTAAAAAGAATTTCATATGCCAAATTTCAGATTTCTATCTTTTGATTTAAGGGTCTCAACTTTGAGTTAAAAATGAAGCCAACATAGATAAAAGGTAGCTTTTCTCTACAGTTAGTGTATTGTTACAAAATCATGCATTTAAAATTTTAAAAGAAATATTACTTAATTGTCTGCTTTCACAAACGCATGCTTAGTGTCTAGGATTCCAAATTTCCTTCTTGAGTCCTCTGATGAACCCAAGGTCCCATGCTTGGCTTTATGACCAAAAGCCTTGGTGAAAGCCCTGGAAACTTCTTTTACTACCCGTGCAACTGCTTGTGACTAACACTGAATTCCTGTAAATTCTATCTCAATACTGGCCAACAGTTCGTCTGACATTGAGCTTACAAGTGGAGCTGGCGTTGTGACTGAAACATCCCAGTCAATCATGTTGTAGTAGGTTTCTGCTTCGGGCTTAATCATAATAGCTGATTTACAAAATGTTCTCACTCCAACGTGATTGCTATAGTTCGTCCTTGCAACAATTTTGTTTACTACATCTTCTCTCACCTTAATGTCTGGATCTAGAAGAGCTGGAAGAAGCATGTTTTCACTGTGGGCAAAATAACAGTTTAACTTTGGGTATCTTATTGCAGCTCCCTGCATTTCTCTATCTGCCAGATTCCTAACTTGCTCCAGAATAAGGTGAAAGTTGTGTGATCAATCAGTACAGTTTGAATGGCTTTTTGGAGCATACACTCTAACAATGTAGGTTTCAAGCTGCAGTAGGTTTTTGGATGGGCTTCTTGTGTCCGATTGGTGAGCGTCAACCACCTGAGGTGATTAAGGGCACGTGGAGAAGCAGTTTGTAAAAATTTTATAGCAGCACCATCAGAGTTCTCTTTTCCTTGTTGTACTGCGATGCAAACCTTTAGCAAATACTTTTGATCAGCACTAAAATCTTTTGGGATATCCTCAGTCAATTCCTTGACATTTCCAGTGACGGACTGGAAATCAACTATTGGTACATCCCGTGGATCAAAACTTATCATCTTTCCGATAGTCCCCAAAAATCCCTGTAGACCAGTAGTTTTTCCATCAATATTTTTATAGACATCTCTCAGTGGAAGCTCATTGAGATTCAACATACAAATGAGCCACTGTAAGGGGCGATTTAAAGTTGTTTTAAGTCGACGTATAATTCCAGAATGTTCACCGGTGTTTGTATTTGCACTATCACATATCACAGCACACAAAGTATCTGTCGAGTCTGTGTCACGTACGACAGAGAGTATTTCATTTGAAATATCTTCTTTACCATTTTGTGGAGCAATGTGGTGAACGTATCACTAGGATATGCTATAATAGCGTAGTAATCCTCCTTCTTTGTTAGTTGTCCTCCATCTGGTCCAAGAATACTTGTTTCATTTATGCATCAATCGAAGCCAACACAAACTCTTGCGCAGCTCAAACGTACGAGATTCTGCTCCCTTATCGATCCAGTAAATTTGTTGTATCCACAACTTTGTTGTTTCCAGTATATGTTCGGATTTATCCAGTTTCAGGTCTTTCAAGCCCTCATTCATTAATTTGCATGCATCTCGATTACTGACGCCAGTTCTTTCCATCAGTTGGCTTAAGTTTGGGTACTGATGCCTGTTTTGTGCTCGTCGTTTTTCAGAATCTCTGTCCTCTGAGTCAGATGTGTTTTATTGGTAAAGTGGTTCATCCTCTGAGGCAGTGACGTCGCGTATTAACGTTCACAGGAGCACGTGAACGGCCAACTATTTTAGAATTATTATTATTATTTTCGTTTCAGATTGTGTTTCTTATCGAAAGATTTAAAAACATACCACATTTTAAATTGTTACACTAAGGCATAGTTCGTTTATCAAGTTATTACTCTCCAATTTGTTTCCAGTTCACATTTCGTTTGTGAACACGTTGCCCCATATGCGCTTAACTGGCGTTAGGCCTAACTTATAACACTGTGTATATGGGACCTCGGCGTGCACAATCCTAGAGTGAACGAAGATAGCAGAAGAACAGGAGTGAGCACTGTTGCTAGCTCTCCTTGACTTTTCCACCCGTTCTCGTGTTTAAAATGTAATCAAATCTTCTGGCAGAAGCAAAGATAAACGTTCATTACATACCAAAATCGCAAAATACACAATAAATCGTTTATGGACAAATATATTAAACGCTTAAATAACATAATGTTGCATCTCTATTTACATAAAATTGTTTGAGTTCCAGTATCAGTAATAAACGAAGAGCTAATGAACAGTATCAAGCAGTTTGCAACATTGCGTAAACAATAAACAACTTTTTTTTAGTATGTCGTGCGCGAGATTGAAGGGATTTTCGGAATTGATTTGTTGGTTTTGTCATTAAAGATTTATTAATAGAAAAGGAGGCATTTTATAAAACATGTATTTTTCAACACATTCCATTGCATAATAAACTCTCAATCTTTTGCGCTTAACTATCTTTAAGGAAGCAATTTAGGGCAAAGAGGCTACTCCTACCCCCCCCCCCTCATACCTAAAAGCGCCAAAATACGAGAGCTGAAGAGTGATATTGTAAGTTTCTTTTATTTTGTGAGATATATCGTAATTTTGTGTGCTGCAAGAGGTAGATTAATATAATTTCTGTTCACCAGTCCTCAGGTACCTTATCAGGAAGAGAGAAAATATTGCATACTTTAGTGAGGTATTTTATAATACTGAACACCGATTTGAATGAGTGTTTTTTTTTCACGTTTGAATGAAGTGTGTTGTGAAGCTGTGTTGAAGTGAAGCAGTATTGTTTCAGTGTGTTTAGTGTACTGGTGCGTAGTGCGTTACTGCCATCAATATGAATTCGGTTCATAGATTGCAATCGGTGTCTTAATAAGTTGACAGTGTCTGAAAGACTCGAAATTAAAACTTTGGGTCCTCATCAGCCGAACCTAACTCTGAATCAGGAAGTGAAAGGTAAAGCTCGTACATATCGTCGCACTTTGAATAGTGAGTGGTACAAAAAGTACAAGTGGCTTACAGGATGTGACGTAAAAATAGCATTGTTTTGTTTTCCCTGCCTGTTGTTTGAAGGGGATTCCCAGTGGACTCGAACAGGTGTTACAGATTTAGGGCATTTGAGTGAGAAAGTGAAAACGCATAAAAACTGTCAAAAACACATAAACAATACGTTGAATTTAGCGAGTGTAGGATCACCAAATATCTTGTCCCAGCTTGATCGCGGTTATCATGTTGCTATAAAGCGTCATAACAAACTTATTGACAGAAACCGTCACATACTCTCTCTTCTGATTGACTGTATTAAATTTTGCGGAGCGTTTGAACTAGCTCTTCGCGGACATAATGAATCTGTAGACTCCGATAATCCGGGCGTTTTTCTTGGTTTAGTGGATTTTGTAAAGTCTCTTGATTCGGCAATGAAAGAACATTTGGACAAAGCATCCGTATTTAAGGGCACCTCCTCAACATTGCAAAATGAGTTACTCAATTGTATGTTGCAAGTTTGCCGTGAACAAATCGCAGAGGAAATAAAAAATGCCGAGTTTCTTGCGGTCCAAGCGGATGAAACAACAGATGTTTCGGCACACGCGCAGTTAGTTTTAGTTTACCGTTACGAAATTGATGTGGAGCCCGTAGAGAGATTTTGGGGTTTTATGAATTTGTCAGCGCAGGATGCAGAGACAATAAGTAATAAGTTGTTGTCGAAGCTTCGTGAACACTTTCCTAACAAACTAATTGCACAAAGTTACGATGGAGCATCAGTGATGAGCGGACGAATTAACGGTGTGCAACCCATAATCCGACGTCAGTATCCCTACGCATATTTTCTACACTGTTATGCACACCAACTAAATTTGGTCGTTGAGCGAGCTGTGTCCGAAAATTATGATGTCAGAGTATTTTTCGCGAATCTTTCAGGTATACCACACTTTTTCTCTCATTCAGCAAAAAGATCCCAGGTTCTAGATGCTGAAGTTCAGGCGCGACTACCACGCAGCGTACCATCAAGATGGAACTACAATAGCAGAACAGTAAATACCGTATTTGAGAAAGTGGACGATTTAATTAACTGTATGAAATTTATTAAGCAATTAAAAAACATAGACAGCATAGCTCTTCGAGAAGCTGATGGTATTATTAGAACGTTAGAAGATCCCTCCTTCATGTATTGGTTGACAGTTTTTCATCAAATTATGCCACACGTTGAAATACTTTTTAAGCAGCTTCAGCGAGTGAACACAGATGCGATACAAGTAGACGGTCACTTGAAGCACTTTCGAGAACAAATTCAAAATGTTCGAGACGAAGTAGATCAAGAGGCCGTTGATGCAGGAGGATCTTCGTGCAAGAGACGAAGGGAAAAAAATAGAAATGTTGCTGCTAAGGAAGTGTGTGATATCATTTTAGTTCAAACACTGGATCGCTTTCAGTTTTTGAATCACTTGGTAGCAGCTAAACTTTTAGATTCTGATATGTTTCCTTCGTACCAAAATACCTTCCCTGACATTATACTGAGAAAAGTTGTAGAGACATTTCCGATGATTGATGGAAAACGCCTTCGTACAGAACTTGAAGTGATATATAAGAGAGAAGAATTTCGAAATGCTAAGGGTGCGATTCCGATTTTGAAACTTTTTTTGAGAAATGATCTACAGGATACATTTCAAGAATCTACGAAACTCCTAAAAATCATGGTAACAATTCCAATGTCCACTTCAGAAGCAGAAAGATGTTTTTCAACACTAAAGCGTATTAAGACTTTTCTAACAAATACGATGACACAAGATCGTCTCAGCGACCTGGCAATGCTATCCATTGAAAAGCAGTAGGTAAGGAAAATGCAGGACTTCAACCAAAGTTATAGATAAGTTTGCTGCCCAGAAAAACAGAAGAATGGACTTCATATACAAATAAAGGTAAGAAGGATATATTTAATTTCTTAATTATTATTATTAATATTTTGTGTATGTATTTACTGTGAAAGACAATTTTCAATTGTATACTTTCGTGGAAAACTGCTCTGAGATACATTCGTCGCTGCACTGTCGAGCTTTTGAACCAGCATACCTCAAAAAGCGAGATGATTCCTTACCAGTCCAACTACTTATTTTTGTGTGGAGTTCCTTTTCCATTTCTTAACTCAGTATATAGTGTAAATAAGTTATATTTTCTACTTAGTACATTGAGAAATGGTTTCAAGCTCTCGAACGATGTGTTTCTTGTTCTCGTATTTTCGTCGTTGCTCTTTGGAGCAGAGATTCTGCCAGGATTTTCAGTTTTGGGGGTTTTAAATAAAAATTGGGAGGGTGTAACTGGAGTTTTGCACGGTTTCTACTATTTTTTACCGTAACAATTCATACTTGGGATAAGCTCGATAATTTGGGGGGTGACCGCCCCGAAAAGGGGGTCTGGCGGAATCACTGGTTGTGAACTACCACCTTTCAAGCCCACGAGACGCCACTGCTCTGAGGCTAAATTACTTGTTTCATTTCCTTCTGTAAAGCTCAACTGACAGTCAGTAGTTTTAGTGGTTGTGCGGCTTTGCAAATGCTTTTTCCTAAACCGCTCTTCCTGGTCCTTCCTCTCTGCTCTTTCCTGAAGCGAACTGAAAACAATCTTATCAATCGAATCGATTACTATTTTCCGAACCGAAGCCTGATCTACCCAGAAATTCCACTCAATTTGTGGTACTTTCATGGTGAATTTACACAACTATCTGCCTACTATTTTGTTCCTGACACACTTGCAATTACAAATGTCAAATACTTGCTTGAAATTACTGAAGTACGCTTTGAATGTAAGTGATGTGAATTTTGCTGGTGGATACTTTTCGAAGTGGTGGATAAGTGGTGTGAGCTTTTGAAGTTTACCCAAAACGCTGGAATATCCAATGACTGGAATGTTCCAATACTGACAAGATCATTGGCTACATGTTTTAAAATATCTCTTGTAGAAGGCGTTCCTTTCCCCTCTTCAGATACTATTTTTCTGTAAAATAGATAGCATTTAAAAACTTGTTCCTTCGTTGGGAGTTGTCTTCCAGAAAATTGTTCAGGATGACCAAATGTAGAATGGTCAGATACTGATCGAGTAACTGGCCCTTTTGTAGCCATTCCAAATTTCATTCTATTTGGTATTTCAATAATAAAAGTTGACCTATAATTACGAATTTTGGTCGGAAAATTGTTGTGAGTGTCAGGATGAAACTGTGTTAATATTGCATCGAGCAAAAATTTATTTTATGGGAAACAAAGGAAAAATGAAAAGGTGCAAAACGTGTAATTAAAATATGTAATAGAGAAATTTTGCAGCTACATGCGTGATCTTTTGTTCGATAAAAGTACACAAATTTTTGTTGCCATATAGCAAAAAATCCAAAAACTCACAAAATGAAATCATTGCTTCAAATAACGGTTGTGATCTGTAGAAGTATGATATTTTTAGAAATTTTATTGAGAGTGTGCTTAGCACATGCAAGAGCAGTGATCTTCACTAAAGTTTGTATGATTTGGTTTTTTGCCCCGCCCTGGACACTCCAGTCTTCTGAACCTTCTGCAGTCTATCAAAAAATGTTACTTCTTTCAAAAAAGCCAATTCTAGTGTCCACTGCATGAATTTCTTCTTATTTTTTTCAGAGACCTCTGTGTCCCAACTTATCTTTGATAATCTAGTCTCTTGTAGAGGAACATTCGAATACAATGTTACAGGGGAAGTAATGCCGATGGACTCGAAAAATCTGTTTACAAATTATAAAATAAACTTTGTGTGTTAACTTCTCGCTTCTTATCTTCCAAGCACATTGATTATAATTTCAAAGTATCTGACCTCGTTTCCCATCGGAAACATAACACAGGTAGCTGGTTCTCCTTTAACGTATCTTATAAGGATGTATGCTTTCACCCTCGAAACTCAAACTTCGCAGCGGCAAAAAACTGTGAGACTTTTTAGATAAACTGGTGGAGCTTCTTTTTATTATTTACACTAGTAACACAACTGTCTACGTAGAAGCGTTTCAGTTGTTTAGCAACAGCCCCTCTAGAACATTTGTTTCGCCCTTCATTGTGTTTCTGTAAAACGTACTTAAAGGAATAACCAATTACTGCGCACAGCAAAAATGGACTGCAGTGTTTCGAGCAGTGACTCCGAAAACAACTCATTTATTTCATACGTTTAATTGCTACCTTCTTCGCTAACCCATAGAATCTAAATAATCGCAGTCACTTTTATGTAAGCTAATTTACAGACATATTTTTATATCTGACAAAACACCACATCCGTACAGTCTGAAACGAACTAAATTAGAAAGTATAATCTCTATCAAATTAATGCCTTTTTCTAAGCACTGATTTAAAGATTGGAAATTTATTTCCTTCGCCGAAGCATCAAATATTGGACGTATTTTTGTGGTACTACTGTCCACCTTAACAACATGTCGATGTCGTAGATAGTGTCTTCACGCCCTGTTTCTTTAAACGGAACCTCTTCAAAACGGAACCTTCTGGTAACCACTCATTCAAAAGCATATGATAGGCCTCATAAAATTGTCTTTCTTCAATTTACTAATAAAGGTGTTTAATTTTCTCTCACACATTTCCTTGTTAGTGGGAAGCAGTGAGTGAGCTTTACACAGAACATGTGTACTTCATATTTTTCTTTCTTCATTAATGATCCATTATCGCTTCTTGTACCTCGAAGTTTTACCTTTTTTCTTCCAGGATTGTTATAGAGGACAATCTATCAGTATCATCTACTGCCATTTTGCCCATTAATATCCATCCAAGGAATGTTTCCATAGTAAGCAACCCGAATTATAACGCAATTTTTTTCCCAGTGAAGATTTTCCCAGCGATATCCGCTCCAACTAACATTTCTATTGCGCCATGGACCCTGTCGGAAATCTCCAATTCAAATTCTTTTAGCTCATCTAACCACGGCTCATCTGACCATCGACTATTTACGTCACACTATTACAAATGATGGTTGGTCCAAAGCTTCGAAGTTACAGGCATAATCACCACTGAGACTTCTCAGTCGAACACGGTAACAGTTGTGATCATAGGGAGATGAAAGAATTCCTCTAGAAAGCGCGTGAGAAACACTTTCCTTCCTGATATGTTCATATTCCATTTCTACAGCACTAGTACTGCAAATTAGGGATGGGCAGTTAATTTCGTTTCAAAGACTAGTTCGCTGTGAACTAGTTCGTTGGAAAGAGCAGTTCAAAAGACCAGTTCGTTTAGTTCAATAGTTCGCGACCGAGATGGTCTCTCTATAGCAGCAGAAGGGCTTTTCTGATCACGGGGTAGCCTTCAAGATGCATGCTGGTTTCTAGTGTGCGAACTACAACTTTAGTTCAAATAACGGTAAATTAGGAGGGAAGAGGTGTCCCCGGACGTAAGTGTTCTTACAATACCTCCCTCCTTCTCTGCCCACTCCCTTCAAAGCAGCACGAGGGCCATGAAAGAGATGCGTTGATGCACCCACCATTCTAGTTCGCGAACTAGTTCGGTAAATAAAGTGGTTTCGGAAAGGCAAGTACTTTGCTCTTGAAGAGTTCTTTGTTGTTTAAGCACGTTGAATAGGAATACCTGTATGTCACGCAGCGCATGAAAATGGTTTCCGTTTGGAAACTGACATAACTATCACTGAAAAGGGAGTATTAAGAGAGTTACCTTTTATTCCATGAATTGTTATGAATTTTGCTGGAGTGGACACAAAAATATAAATTTTGTGAATCGCAAGAAAGCGTCTTCCCGTTTAATCTACTCTATTCATTAAATAGACAACCCCGAAGAAAATAATTTTGAGCACATTTCGTTTATATTATCCAGCAGAGTACAGTTCAAAGATAAGGAATTCAAATAGAAATATTAGCCATGCATCATACATTACTATAGGAAGAGACGAATTTTTGTGTAATAAATCCAGTACATAATGCAATGAAAATTGTCTACGGATATTTTCTATATAAAGGATTACAGCACTAAATATTTGGTATCTTTACTGCAAATATATGATCGTTGTGTCTCCGTTTAAACCCACCGTTTTGACCTTTGTCCCTTTACTTTTACTACCAAAGCTTGCAGATATCTTTGCGTGCAAACATTGTTGGTCAGAGAATTTTCAATAACTAATTGGAGTGAAGTCTTTTTATTTGCAACATTAGCACCTGTCTTGACATTTCTTCCATCACACATAAAACTGACGTCGTGACCCTTGCAAAATCTACATTTCAATTTCGCTCGACATCTTTTACTCGTGTGTTTGCCCTTCAAACATCGAAAGGAAAAATCTTTCGCCTTCAATACCTTGATATTTTCATCGTAAGACCAATCACGTGCTCTCGAACAGTCTTGTATGTGAATAATCAAAAACAAATGCATTTTACGGAACCTGGTTTCAGGTTAACTAACTCTGTCGCGGTTGGAATAACTTCAGTACGATAGCATTCCTTCTTTTTCTTTACCGTACGTATTTTTTGCTTTTTCTAAAGTAAAACCCTGTCACGCAATAGCTATTCTCTCTTCATTCTGCACTTCTTTCCTTAAATATAACATTATTTTTTCCAGCCTATTTTCCACAGAGCTACCATCTGTAGTTCCCCTTTGCTACGTGCTTAGAAGTTCCTCGAGCATACAGGATTATATTAATAGATAAAGCATAGTTACACATTTACCTGATGTCACTAACAATGTATCTAATGCTCGTAACTACCACTCAGTTTTGTCGTAAAGAGAAATCAGTTCTAACTTGGTATCTGTGTTCAAATTATGCAACACCAGTTTTGATAGTTCCCGAACATACGCTTTGGAAGGTCGAGATTTTAGTCCTTCATTAACCTATGGGTAATTTTCGCTTAAAGGGAAATTTTCTACACTGTCTTGCTCTTGACCCGGCTACAGTAGACTGAACCAAGTACTGAAACATGTCATGGATTGTGATTTCAAAATGTTATCCCATTCTTGTAAAGTGACTTCATAAAGGAAGCCAATTTCTAGCATGACCATTAAACGTCACAAGTTCCACAACTGGTAGCTTAAACTTGCGTTTGTGCTCTACGGTGGTAACACTGATCGCATCACTAATTATTTCGTTGGAAGGATGCTTGCTTAAAACTTGTTCCGCCAAAAATTTAATTTTATGAAACTTCCAATCTTTGATTCCGCTAGCACACCCTCTTCTTTGACGTCATTGTCCAGCAGGAAGTTAATGTATTTTGTCTCTGTTTCTTGAAGTTTGGTAAACTTTTCTTCTATCGTACTCAATAATTTATGGATAAGATTACAATTCAGTATATTTAGGTCAGATAGATTGATGTTGGTGGATAAAACGGAGATAGCAGTAGTAGACTAGTATATATGAAGCTAAGTCACTGAAAAAATAGATAAAATGTGAAACACGCACTTCAATATAAACAAGGCGAATAACAGAACCTTTTTGTTTATAAACTACATTGAAACTCATATACACATTTTTATTATCCATACTGAGAACGACTCCAAACAACAGGATTATAACTGTATGATGATTAGGGACATCTCCTAAGCTGCGGTTGCATTTTGAATCGGAACCAGTGTGGTTCATCATTAAATTGGTTCTTTTTTAAAATGTGTAATCTCAAGGTAATCCTTACTAATACATGTTTCGGGAGCGGGGATGCATGTTAAAAGAGGAAAACGAAAACAAAACAGGAAAGTATTCTCTTTTTTTTTTTTTTTTTTTGTAATTGTATAATTAGTTAGTGAACCTGTAACGAGAGAAATACACGAGAATCATAACTATTTATCTAATGGAACTTCAAATGATGTTTAGGGCAAATGTAAATGTTGTAGAGATAATACAGTAGTGAACTATCCCAGATAGCACACAAGTTTATGTCAAGTTTTGACTAGCCTTGAATTTTCCTTGCCCTGATAAACTTCTCACACTAAATGTGTTACAGAGTTGTAACAAAATTTGTGATGACAAACATGCCGTATTAGCCTTGATTTTTGCTTGCCATGACAAATATGGCGTATCCAGCTATTTCTTTTTATTAATACTGTTTTTATATTTGCTCCCTGTTTCCTTTGATTTGTAATTTTACACAATTTTCAAAATTTTGCTCATTTCACGAAAATATATTAAACAATTCAAGTTCGAGATTTGTTCATTATACGCAATGCATACACTAAAATCGCAATATGACATTGATTCTAGCAGTGAAGTACATATTATGATTTTCCTGAGGAGTCTCGTTTGCTGAAAATCAACGAAGCAGTCTTCATAGCTGTAACACAAGATAAAACCAGCTATCCCAGTATTAAATTCAATCCTATATGCATATCTTTACTTCAGACACAGTCTTCGTAACATAAAGGACTTTTAAGATGTAAGTCATTGAGAAGATCCCCCCGTAGTGAAGTGGTTACAGTGACAAATCTGGAGTTGGTTCGAATCCCACTGCAGAGGTTTTTACAAACTACAAACTAGTTAATACATAATCATGAAAGCTATTTCTAGAAGCTGTCGTGTCTAGCAGAAAGAAAGTATTTAACCAGCCGTGTGCGTTTCACTCATTTATACCATATTAGTTGATATTATTTTTACTATTGGCTTCGCTTTAGGACCTTGTTTCCTATATGTTTTAAGGAACAAGATTTGAACATATCGGATTTTGAATGTTTACGAAGCAACACGTTAGATACTCCCCCGTAGGTTGCTCACTCTTCAATTCAAAGAAACTACATCGTTATTGTACAAATGGCTGTTGGGATCAACACTGTTTAAATCCCAGGTGTCAGTGCTATCAACCTATTACAAAATTCATTTTTACAACAGTTTCCATATTGTTGAAGGTATCCGTATCAGTCAGATGAACACTGTTTTGTTCAACACTTTAGAAAATATATTGTGGGTATCCTCATCCTATGATCGACTCCACCTCGCTTTCGAGTTATTGTGTTTTCGACCTGAAGCCCAGAATTGACTCCTTATACAATGGTAAATGAAATTAATATTTTACAATAAATCAGAAACGATGTATCTCACTACAAATTTAGTTTTCGAGAGTTCGTAGGAATATGATGAGTATTGCGAAAACGTTATCTCACTTTGTCTGCAGTGCTGCCAACCTGGTATAATATTTATTTTTCAGATACTATTACATTGGTTTATTCAATATTTGGCAGCTTCTGACATCGTCTGTGAAGAATAGAATGCATTGTTACAAATTATGAATATTATACCCGTTGAAACGTTGAACATCGAGTGAATCCCGACCAATTTTCATCAGATTTCCACTTGACAATAGCTGTGTCTGCTTCGAACATGTAAACCTAGTGGCCATATCTCATGGGGCATTTACCGAACACTTTTGACCCTCCACAATCGAGAAGGTATATAAGATAGCTCAATATATCTATTCTTTAGTAGGACACTGCATTAACCTTCTATTCTGACGTATGATTATCATATAAGGTTAGTTGAATAATGAGAAACGACCGTCTCGCCATCGGAATATGTGATCAGAAAGTAACCTGATTAACTAAATCCGGCTGCTGCGTTCGATGTTTTAGCGTAATAATAATAAAAACGACTTAGGCGGAGCCCAGTCACGAGACTGTGCACGTGTGCTGCTGCCAGGTTTCAACAGCCAGCATCATACGTATTTGGATGATCAATGTTCTGTTGAGAATATTACGGCGAGACCTTAGCAACGACACCTCAACCACCTTTCTAGCCCTTGTAGTTCTTAGGTTATAAATTGCCCCATCTTCGGAACCGCCCCTGCAATGTGTATGAATCTATACGCATTTGACTCATTACAACGAGACACTTCCAACGACACCTCAACTACCTTCCTAATCCTAGTAATTCCTGAGTTGAAAATTCCCCTTACCTCTGGCACCGCCCCTACGACCTGGATGAATAGTACGGGTTTGCTGCTGAAGCCTAAAAATAATCTAACCTGACTAACTAAGCACCTTCTTTCGCTAGCGTTCACGTGGGTCATGTGAGGCAATAAAATCTCACAGGACCCATTCGTTTTATAACTTTTGTTCCACCATGCATAACAAAACTTTGTGGAATATTCGCTTCAAAATTGTCATTTGTTCATTACAAATAATCTTCAATGATGTTCAAGTTTACCCCTTTCTATTACCGATCCAAAGTCCGTGACTCTAGCCACTGAACAACAGGAGCCGAGTAATTGTCATGTAATTTATACGAAATCGGATAGCGATTTGTGCATAAAGCCTACACAATATTTTAAGCTTCTCGGTCCTGGTATTCAATTATTTTCAATTGAATCACTGCAGAGGACCTTTCCCATTAACGAACGACCGCTCATTTTACACACCGGCTAGCGATATTTCTGCAAAGTACGTGACAGCGGTAATATTTTGACTAGGAGCAAAAAATATGTAATGGGCAAAATCCAGTGCTGTACACCATACTAATAACAAATCCTTTTGTGACGTCACCTTTGGTTTCAGAAAGGGTTTGTGGATTTGACCAAAGTCCAACCCTTGTCCACTTCTCTCTTGGTTATCGTACAGGATGATCTTCTCATTATACATCATCATACAATCAAATAAGGGTTCATCTTTGGTGACCAGTCATCAGGCTATTGCAGAGGTCCATCAGCGACTGTTTGTGATGCTTCGTCAGTTCATACGGTATCCAGATTCCCGTTTTATCTTCACTTTTTCTCATTGGTTGGGAAATATTAGATTGGCAATGTTCAGCTATTGGGTAAGCACGAAGAAAACTACTGTTTTCTATCGAATTATGGAGCTGTTTTGATGCAGTAATGATGGGTTGTCACCAATGTCATTGAGGGTATCAGGCATTTAATCAGATAGTAGAAATCGATCATCCAACGAATTGAAAGTTTCTTGAAGACCTATATGAGTGTATAAAGAAACAAACACTAAACGTATTCAAGATTTAAAAAAATGTTGCTGAAAATGATGCAGATCACTTATGGGATTACATACAACTCACCTACTGCTGATTCTCTGAAGTACGTCAGATGAGGGCTCGTTGGAGTAGCTCTGTAGATCTAACGCTGTAGAAAACTTCCTAGCTGGAGATACTTGACGACTCGATGTCTGGCAGATGCGGTTTACTTCCTATCAGCGTCATTCTCCTACGAAGCGGCAGATGCCGAGTGACTTAAGGGTCACGCTCCCACGCTGCGACAGGCGTCGACACGATTTAAGGATCGTGTTTCTTCTGCTCCATTCGATGCTAAATTGTCTTGTGATGTGCGGTTCGTCACACTGGATAGCAAATTCTCTGTAGATTTGGGAGATTATCATTGGCTTTACTCCCAGAAGCAAAGAGAGAAGTATTTTGTAGCTTTTAAGCTAAGAAAAAGCTGAATTTTGTTAAATGTCACAAAGCCAGCAATAATTAGATATGAAAAATATTTTGACTTAGGATTCAAGATGGAGAATTTTGTGTCATTTAAGATGTCTGCTGTTAAGAGGTTCCCACTCCTTCCACCTGTTTATCGCTACCGAGTGGGAGGCGTTTTCCTGTCTTCTTCTGCCAGGAGCGACAACATTCCAAGAAATTTGACTTTTCTTGGGATAGATTTTAAGAAGTTTTTAGAAATAATTAGAAGATGCGTGGGATCTCCTGATGTTTTAAAACCTTGATAGCTACCAACGTTTAGTTCAAGCTTTGAAATCCAAATTTAAGTTCTCAGAAATTGACGAGAGATTTGCTTGCTTAGAAGGTAAGTGTGTATCTTTCCGGATAAGTGGAGTATACTATAAGCAAGGTTTTGATTGGTTGTTTTCTGTATTTGTCACTGAACATGTAAGATAGGTCAGAGATTTGCCTTTAGAGAATTACTTTTGATGATGAAGAGAGTTTCTGGGAATATAATATTTAGAAGTTTAGGATAAGGCCCTGATCAGAGCGCAACTACTGCATAGGTTCCTCAGAAAAAACTGCAGTCAGGCTTTGAAGATGGACAGTAATCCTTATCTCTGAAGGAGCTCCAGCTCTACAGCTTGGATGGATGGACGTCTTAGCGTGCATGAATGCCGTTCTAGAGAGATCTTCTGTATTGGAGACTAGGCAACTGGAGATTACTTGTCCTGGTTTTGTAAGAAAATTCAATGGTCTTTATTTTGGATCGAGGGAGACTATAGTCCCAAACAGTAGATTTTTGCACCCCTAAGCTGACGTCAGAATGTTTCCTTCCAGTTTTGCAGGGTGCAAATTTCTCTATTCGAGCTCCTTCCTGGTTTGTATCTACATATAGCATTAGTTGCTCTTGCTTTGTCCCAGACATTTGCCATGTACTCCGATTCGTTACTGCCAGTACCCTTGGAGATCGAAAAATGCTTTCTTGTCGCCTCGAGCAGTTTCCTCTGAAAATTGTGAGAAAGTGTGGATAATTCTACTCATTCCATAGTCAGAGCCGATGGTCGTCGTTGGTTACGGGTCAAGTTGGTAGAGAGGGAAGTCGCTTGAAATCTTCTAATTCGACATTCATTGGTTCCTGTTGTTTATACTAGTCTTCTTTTACCTTTAATGAGATTAGAGGAGGAAGAGTGGTATGAAGCAAGTTGTTGACTAAATTTCAGGTTTCTTGAACATGTTTTGAACTTCAATTCGAGTCTACTAAACTCTTACATCGTGGGACCACACAATTCCCATAGAAACTGGAAAACAATGATATTCATGTAATATACATACAATAATTAGCTATCGTATTGTTACATTAAAAATATATAAATTCTTATGTAACTAGTAATAACTTATACACAAAATCTTTTCGTTGCACTCTTTTCTAGCATTTTACTTAAACACATAAGAAAGTTTTAGAATAACATCTAATAGATTAAAGGTGTGCTTGGACGTTATCAGTTGGATTTTGTACACGGTCTGTATATCTGAAATTCTCTTGGAAGCTATAAGCATGTCAATGCCTTCAACAATGTCGTTCAGTAGTTACACAGAATTATTCAAAACTAGAAAGGAAATTTCTTTTCGTATTGTTGGAGATTGCGTTAGGAAGGAATATCAACAGAAAGAGGGCGGAATGAGAGAGGAGGTGGGTCTATGAGTAAATTAGGAATGCAGCAAAGTTCTCAATGACTTTTGGTATTCTTTCTGCCATGCTCTCTTAAAAGGATAAAATAATAAAATGTTCTTTCGCTTGATTACCTATTGGAATTTCTTCATGAACAGTTATGATAGTGTATGTGTATGTGGAAAAATAGTTGCCATATACTTTATTAGATACATCTACAATACATTCAGTACACACACACACACACACACACCTACGCACACACACACACACACACACACACACACACACATATATATATATATATATATATATA
>JAGDQP010036342.1:0-19112 GCA_022664845.1 Lepisma saccharinum | reverse complement strand
ATTAGGTGGCTATCCCATGAGTTTTGCTAATTCAGTGTACTTGAACAAGATTGATAATATATATGGAATGAGATTGAAAAATATTTATCTTACCTTTCTTAAAGAATCAGTAAGAAGCTCAACGTTTTAGAATTGTGAAACCCAACTTCCCAAAACTTATACTTAGCGCCTTCATCATCAGGATAAAAAGAGGGGTGGCTGAAGGAACGTGTAGTAGTAGTCAGTTGCCAGATTGTGCGGTGTAGTAGCGGACCAGGTGGCGGCACGGGTTCGAATCCTTCTCACGCCAACCATGTTGATAAAAAAAATGTTTTCCCCTCAGTTGTACCAGTTTCCAGGAGGGTACTTTGGCTCGGATGCTGTAAAGCCCAGACGGGCAAAGTTTCAGTAAAAGGACAAGGAGATGATAGTACTGTTTCGAAGTGAGGTGGACCGAGTGGAGGGAAAGTGCTACTAATCTGCGATTAAGGATAGAGAGTAGAGATTGTTTCATTGTAGTAAAGGAGCTACAACAGAAATTTGAATTTAAAATAGCGCTATAATAAAAGCAGTTGGTGGCATCTTTGAAATAAAATTGTAGATACCACGAAGGAAACCATGAATAATGTGAATGAATGAGTGAAAGTCATGAATAATCACCGTAATATCGCTCCTGAAATCTGTATTAGGGTATGTTGATAGTTCCCTTCTATCGCATGCCACGAAACGAAGTATAGTTGCCAAAAGTAAGTTATCTTTACTAAATGTACAATATTTCAGTCTTGCAGTGAGGTTGGAAGTTTAGCCACCGTAATTTGTATTTTCGCAGCATTAAGATGCCTTATTGTCATTGGTACTCACTTGCTTGGTAGTTGAATTCTGGGCTCGATTCTTGTATCTACATTGCACAATTGGAATGTTAAAATCAGTTAGATTTTTAGTCATACTAGTACCTTAAATACCGTATTAACGCGAATGTAAGACGTACCCCAAATATTTGTTGGCGAAAAATGAAGAAAAAATAATAGTCAAAAATGGGAAGACATATCTTCTGAGATGAATTTAGTGTTATTTTTTCCATAATTTTACACGCCAGAAATAGGTTAGTTAGAGAAAAAAAACCTCATATAAAGTGTTAGTAGTTAAAAATTCAGAAGACTACGAGACTTCAAACAATAACTGGTGCAAGTGTATTAGGAGTTCTTTATCTTCCTATGGTACACAGCCACCATCAAATATCAACATCAACAAAATGGGAAAATAAAGAATAAAAATTGGACTTACCGAGTAGAATCCACTAATTTCGGCGCTGAAGTTTATTCGTGTGCGTCTGCTGATACAGAATCATGACTAACGTCGATGGCAATCATTGGCAAAACCCAATCATTTTCTGCTTTAAACTTGTTCTTACCGGCAGCACAAAATGTACGTCTAAACCTGCAAAACTTGTAAGACGCACCCTAATTTTGGGGAAGGGGGGAGGAGAAAAATCGAAAAAATTAAGGGAGGGTCATCTTAGATTCGCGTAAATACGGTAATTACCATTGAGATACTGAATATTTTATTAGTTGTATCAACACAATACCATGGACATCTCTGAACCAGATGTCTGAAGGCCATAAATACATTGAATTCAAACTAACATCTCTATCCGGATCATTTAAAAACCTGGCTTGTGAATCAAATATTCTTCACATCACTTGTTCAAGTTTTGTGTAGTGTATGTAGTAAATTTTAATCGTTTAAAGAAAACTGAAAAGGACTCCATATTTCGTCGTTTTTTTTAAAAATACATATTGTGTTTTTCGAGTACTTTGGTGATTCGAGTTTTTGTGTGTGTGATGGTAATGTTTTGAGATATTATTGTTTTAAGCTGATCACTTTAATAAGTTGCGTTACTAATATATTGCAGGGTACTAGTCGACCAAGTCATTACCATGTGCTTTGGGATGACAATCATTTCGATGCTGATGAACTCCAGTGTTTAACATACCAGTTATGTCATACGTATGTGAGGTGTACGAGGTCAGTTTCCATCCCTGCACCAGCGTACTATGCGCATCTTGTTGCTTTCCGTGCACGATACCATCTAGTCGAGAAAGAACATGACAGGTAAGCTAAAAGTTAATTTAGAAATAAACTTTGAAATGTATCGATATGATCTTACTAGTAGTCGCACAATTGCAATAGTCAAGGCCTTAAATTAGGGGAAAAAAAATTCAGAAATTGAAGCGTATTATTGATTATTTAGGAATTGTTTCATGGAAAAGATTTATTTGCTATCGTATTTACTATATTCTACTAAAGTGGCGAATTGCTCGTGTTTTGTTAATTATGATATATGCGCCTTAATTAGGCATAATAATTGAGCTTCGCATGATTCATAAAAGATAAAGCAATAATACGCTATAATGTTAAATTAATGTTTTCTGCAGTATGTAAACAGCCCATTCGAAAGAAATAAAGGAAAGGTAGATGTGAAGATGTGAAGCATTTAAGTAAAAGCAACAGTTTAGAATTCAAGGTTAATGTAAAGCAAATATCTCCAACAAAAGATGGCAGCACTGCCTCCATATATGTCTAATGTATTTTCATTGTTACACGAAATTTCATTGCTGCTGCTACAATTTCAAGCGCAGAGAGTTCAAACTTTCAGGAAAGGAAGTTCATAACCAATTTAAGAGCATGATTTTTTTTTTTTATGTTGAAAGAGCTTTACTTTTATAGGTTTTGATATTCACAACAATGAAGGAGAACGAAAATATAAAATCAACATCGATCGTACACTTCAATTGATTATGAACTTTCTTCCCTGAAAGTTTGAACTCTCTAGTCTTGAATTTATAGGAGGAGCAAGGAAATTTCGTGCGACGATAAGAATACATTATGCATATACGGAGATAGTGCTGCCATCTTTTGTTAGAGATCGCTGCTTGACATCCTTAGGAAAACTCATAAGAAACTGGTATAAGAATCATGAGCATAGTTATATTCACAAGTTTTCAGTGCATTGTATTTCAGGGAAGATATTAGATATATTTGATCTCATCTGGTGTTTTTTTTTTTCAGTGGAGAGGGCTCGCATCAATCAGGTTGCAGTGAAGACAGGACTCCAGGTGCCATGGCCCGAGCAATAACAGTACATGCGGATACGAAGAAGGTTATGTACTTCGCTTGATGCTGGATGCTGTGTTGTAAGTTTTCAAGATTTTTATCAGTGTCTTCTTACCTAAAATATCCTTTGATCGAAAATTTTATGTTTCTTTCGTTCAGTTTCTCTGACACGCAGCGGAATTTGTACTCCAGTCACTAGGACTTAGTTATTATGTACTATCATCTCTCGGGGTTTGTCGGCGAAGTACCTTACTACCATTATATATTCTAAGCAAAGTCAAATTTTCTGTTCCCACTCTGTATCTTGACACCGTATTAATATTTCGTATCAGGCAGAGATTGGGTTTTCAGCACTCTGCCAACCGTTAGAACGTCTTAGTCCACAAAGTCAAGATCTTCCAGTTTACCTCAACTTCCGTAATAAACGCGATGAGCCTAGCATAGGACCTGCCCCATTCTCAGCTGTGTCAGTACAACAGATGGGAACATTACCCTACATCCGAGAACATGTCAAACTTTCTTACACATTTCCTAACTTGCACAATAGGACGTGCCTTCCATATATGAGAAACCGGTTAACCTTTATACCTCAGAATCAGTAATCACTTTTGTCACGAACGAACCCGATGCTCTAGTTCTGCACACAGTCAGTTACACAACACTGACTGATGTTAGTTCAGATGACGCATCCTATCCCCGACACGTCTTATCTCTCCCACGCCCGGGAGGGAACCTTTATTCATCGCCTGATTCCAAAAGTGAAACATTATCTATACCTGCAGTAATTTCTTTGTTTTATTCTCTTGGTTACTGGCGCCATTTCGTAGTCCTTTCGAGACCATGGATCTTTCATTGAAAGATTAAAAACATCATCGTCTTGGTCTGTTTGTAAAGAACATGCTAGTAAGTAATAGTGCGTATAGCGGAAATTCATTACTTTTCAGGAATAGTAAGTAATGGCGAAAACTTTTGTCCTTAGCTAGGGCGTTGAATTAATTTTAAAACTGAGATGACAGTGGAATTGGCACGGAAATTTGTTTTTATGAATTAGTTACGATGTTCGATTTGTGGCCGGACGAATTCTTAAGTTGGTTATAGGAGTAAAACTAAATGTGAAAGAACAGAAGACTCAAGGAGCAGTCAGCATGAAAATCTTTGAGAGAGATGAGATAGTGTATTTAAATGTATCCGCCAAACATAAACCCGGCCTCAACTGCAACTCCTTGCAACGCAGTGCCGTCATCTTCTTCCTTGTTCCGTCTCTAGTTGCAGTTTTATTTTATTCTTTCTATATTGTTTTTGTTCTCCCCTTCATCTTCATCATTATCGTTATTTTTATTATTTTCCCCCTCCCCTCCGATTATTTACCCTCTTATTCCTTCAGTAATCCCCTTACCTGCTCCTAGTAACCTTTGCACTTCCTTCTCCGCTTGGTGTTTTCTCCGACTCATCTAGTCATTTTCCCGCCTCCATAACCTGGCCACACTGTCACCCAGCAACATTGGCAATATGGCGTTTCCTTAACATCACTCCCACACCTATCCGCTTTGTCCATTTTCCTTCGTACCAGTTGAAAACGCAGTTGCGGAACGTACTAATTGCAATAGCGAATTTTTTAAGTATATATATATATATTCATATTCTTCAAAAGAAATTGTCATACATACTGAAGTGTTGTTTTGTGGATTTGGTTGCTTCCCTTATATGCGAATAATTTAAAATGTGTATTCTTTTAATTTTATCCCACGTATTCATGGCGGCCATTTTGTATTTCGGCGCACGCCATGGTTTGTGAAAGCAGACGTTTACGGAAAACTTAATATCTGCGGATTGGTTTATCTACCTCTGCATGAAAAGCCTAAATCGTAATCGAACCGGTCAAAATGGTATGCAATTTGATTGCCGCCATAGAAATAATTCCCTTTTTCAGAGTGCTATTAGCATGGAATTATTTCTCGTCTGCCAGTCACATTTGGATACAATTTTGACCGATTCGATTACATTTTAGACTTTTCATGCAGAGGACTATATCATACTTTTTTTTATGTCCTATGATACACCAGTCCGCAGATAGTACATTGTAAACACGAACCTTAACATTCGCCCCAGTACAAAAACGGCCGCAATTAATTAATGGTTGGGGAATACCTGATTTGAACTATTCACACATAAGGGATACAAATATTTTCTAAAAAATGACAAGAGGTCAGGCAACCTATGCTGGATCATTTCCTTTTTTTTATCTTTCTTCCTTTGATCTTTATGAGAACACGCATCATATCTATCCAGAAGTTACTTCATGGAGATTTGTTTTGTTTACCGTTGTTACAAAACTTGTAGTTTACAATTGCTATTTTCTTTTTCTTCATAGGTAGTTTGAGAAGAGAAAACTCCAAGTTTTCCACTTTGTTGGACTTCCATGTGATACTGAGAATCGTTAAAGCTTCCTGCTGCGTTTCTGTGTGAACCGTGAAATGTACTCCAGTGTACACGCTGCAATGATCAATGCATTTACTGTATGTTTTAATTGTATATAAGTCAAGTTACCTGGGCTGTATTAGCCTTAATTCGTGACAAGTGACAGGCTAGAATCATTCAAGTGTTGTATGTTGTGTTTGAATTCTCATTCTATGGACACATTACAAACTGCTAGAAACGTGGATGTGATGGGTTCCTACCTCCTTTAATTATAATCACCGTAAACAGTGATATTCAGACATGAGGAGCAGAAAAGCTTTGTGTATGTTCCAATTGAATGCTGAGAGGGGACATTTTTTTTCTAGCATGTAAGCTCCTTGTTTTCGTGTAGAAGTGATGGATATTTGTAAGTAATCATGTTATAGAATTTATACGTGCTCTCAACGGAAACTGTTTTTATGTATTGCACCTAATTGTTGCTCATGAGGGAATTTAATGATTGTGAATTGTCAGTGTAAGAAACGAGTTACAAGAATGCTTTTCTTTGCAAAGCATAACCATTGTTGCCACTATGTGTTTACTTATTTTCCAGATCAGCATAAGTACTTTAGAATATCAGCCATATGTCATTTATTCATTCATTGTTATTTCTCCAGTGTTCGATTTTTCCTCTCTTGCTCATTGTTTGTGATCTAAAATAAGTATTCACTGGCAATAATTATAAAGAGATCTGTAATTACATTTCTCGAATGGGGGATTATGGGTAGTTAATTATAGCTTTATACTACATTTGTGGGAAATTTTAAAAATTTCAGATTGTTGAACGCAAAAATTATGTTGGTAACTGGACCAAAGATGTTGGAATAGAATTTTTTATATGTATAAAAATAAACTGAGTGAAGTGTGTTGGTGGTGATGATAATAATATTAAGAAACTGTACGAAGTCTTTCGGTTATGGTTTGGTTTGGTTTAATCCAATTCTGTACCACATTGAAGATTTTCTACCCTTTTTTTTATTGTAGATTTTAGCCCCTTTCATCTTTTTTACATCTGAATATAGATATATTTGTTGTTAACCGATCAGGAAACATAATCTCGTAGATGTCTGCAGCTAGATAGAACTACTCGATTGAAAAATTGGTTCTTCCATGAAAGATGCAGATCTAATGATCATATTGAACACAGACTAAATAAAATTTATTAAGTATTCTTTAAAATAAGTCAGAACGAATTCTTCTAGTCATCTTTGAGCACATATTATTAGTTGTTAGTGTAATTATAGCATGCCATCTGCAAAGCAGTTTTGTTGTCACATCTACTGATAATGTAAGACTACTTCAACTGAGGTTCTTCGGCATTTTGACCATTTTAATGTACTTCAACAATGATACAGCTGACTATTAGTCATGTTAGAAGTTGATTTTAAAAGAAAAAGTGCGAAATTCTGCTCAAGATTGAGTTTCTATATTTACACTTGTTTATTAAGACAGGACTCAAGATAAGAACTAACGAGCATTCCACTGTGCAGAGCTTTTCATAATACACAGCTGTGTACTAAGAGTATTTTTATATAAATTAACATTGAGTGTTTTTCTCTTGGTCGACGTGACCTAATAGGGTGAGTCTATAGTTGTAGGCTTTCCAGTAACACTTCAGCTGATGAGACAAGTATTATAAATATTTCTTTCTTTTTAATAAGAATTTTTCTTTGCAACACTATTAGGTGTCTATTTTTAGTGTACTGTTGTTGTGTTCTTTGTCATGTACTTCTAAAGTGCCATTTGTGTGCAGTATTTCAGAATCGTTGATGCAACTCAAATTTGTGTGGATTTTGGATTTTAAGTTACGATCGTTAGGAATTAATTTGAAGCTCGTGTCAGAATAAAATACCGGGACAAACAGCTTTTTCACGCATGGTCAGTAGTTGATATGAGGACAATTTTATTAGACTGGTGACCTGCATCAATTGTGTTCATTGTACTATGTCGGGAAGGGTCCACATTTGTTGTTGTTTTTTATATAAATATATATATATCTATATTAAAAATAAAGAGAATTGCTTATTAGTACAGATAGTGTTTATGCGATGTTCGCTTTAGAAGAAAAAGGTCTTCGTACTTGCACAAAAATGATCGGTTTTGTTTGTAGAGCAATGAATGTATTGTAAGAATTCGAAATTCATTAAAAACAAAAAACTCGTAGATGAAATCAGATGTTGATTAGTTAAAAAAAAATAGCATACAGAACTTCATGAAGCAGCAGAATGTGCGTAAGGGGGACAGGAGAAAAATCTTTGGAACACATGCTGAAGGGATGAATATTTGATAAGAACTTCCATTAAGAAAAAAAAATGCTTTAAAAAATATCACTTGCGGGTGAAAATTTGAGAAATTTTCTCTTTCCATGCCGTCCAACATTCGTTCAGTATAAATGGTATTTGTTGGTCTGGTAGTATTTAATGTACACTATATTCTACTTCAGCATTGGGCGGAATCGAGTGCAGCTAATAAATTAGTTCTTGACGATGTGTTGCATGTTGGCTGCATTGTATTTTGTAGAGCGTAAAATAAAAGTTTGGTTGATTTATGAAAAGTCTGTTTGAGACGAGAAATTAGATGAAGCGAGTTCTGTAAAGTCGTGTGCTTAAACCTTGTAATGCACGATTAATCCTTTTAAAATCAATTTATGGTGACTGTTGCGGTATGTGTCAATCAAAAGTATCGTAAAATAATAGGAGAATAGCATACGTTCAAGCTAATTGAATAATGTGCCATCCATCAGACAGTTATTCGTTTTTAACTAGATCGTATTCCCAGCGCATACCTGCCTTTTTCGTGGTGGTTTTATTTTGTAAATCCTATGCAGCAAGGTTGCCCTAAATTTCGTGAGATTAATTGAAAAGTCATTTTAGTACTGTTCTAAACATTCAGCCATTTTGTTAAAGGAATATCTAGTATGTTTAAATTTATTAATTATCATTTTAAAAGAAATTTAAGTCACAATCTGTTCTGTTTATCAGCTTTTACTTGACTAAAAGGAAACTGGAAACCTTTCCAGTCTTTTGGAACAAAAGAACATATCATTTTTAGTAATGAAAGATTTAAGCAATTACCTATGGTTATATTTCTGCTTCTGCTTACGTATATTTTTTGTTAATATGTTGTTTTTTTACTTAATTATATCATGTGTGGTTTATTTTTTAGTATAGTTCTAAGCTACGAAATCATTTTCAGAGCTGTGTTCAGTATATATTGCATCTGTAAATGCTTGTATCTTGCGGTGTGCTTTCTATTTTTGGTAGTAACTTCTGAACGAACTTTTTAATAAATTAATGCGGAAAGACTATGAATATACATTCAAATTATCTTGGATATTTGACGGACACGCGCTCGTTGTCCATTTCTCGAAAAAGTGCAGGGAGAATCTCATAATCTAAATGCGTATTGTCATTCTCAACGAACATTGTAGGATCGGTACTGTGGATCATCGGTAGAGATACGTTTTGATTAAAAAGTATTTTTGTAAGTTAACGAATCTCGTGCTCGTATTACTAAAACGTTCTGGGTGCATCTCACTCTTCCTCACATTTAGAACTCAATAACATTGTGTAGATTACTTTTATAAATAACTCATTTTCAAGGTAGACATGAGATCACCATACTGGTTCCATCTGTAAAAACCTTTTACCCAGTGTTTCGAAGTAAAGTATTATAATAAAACTTGTTTCCAAGACTAGGTAGTTAATCTAGGCTGGTTACTTGAGAATTTTCCCTCGTATTGCTTATATATAAAGGAACTTGTATTGCCTCGTTCTAGAATTATTTCGGTACTCTTAAAGCACTTATCACCATTAGTTTTTAGGTATTTGGCTGTAAACATTTGATTTTCTCGTGTGAGGATTCCTTTTATTCATTAGCATGACTCGCTTCCTCCAGTTGCTCTTGGATGAACTTTTGTGACTCGTTTTTTAACATGCTGAGAGCATTATTTTGCTCTCAACCTTTCTATCTCCATTTTTCTCTCAACCTTTTTACTTCTTAATTCTCCAAGTTGTGTTACATATGATTTGTTCTGGGCAGATTTATTTTTAATCCACTCCTGCATTATCTCAAATTTGTTTGCTGATAAATGTTGCTGAAGCTCTCTCCAAACCACAATGATGTCTAAGCATTTCACATAGCTTCGTGAAATCTTCAATGAAAGTATATATATATTGCTTCGAATTTTATATTAAAAAAATCCACTTTTTCCATTAAGTCCTTATAGTCGGATTCAATTTTTTATTCTCGAGGTGATAATGGCTTTGGTCTTGAATGTATTTTTGTGATCTGCTTCTCAAGATTTTGCTTGGATGCATATTCATGCCCACAGTGGTTGCATCTAAATTTCGATGCATCCGTTTCTGCAGGAATGGCTTGTATTGTAGGGGGATCCACCTGATTTGTCAATTTCCGTGGCCAGTATCTGCTTCCACTTGATCGATCTTTCCAAACTGGCTGGACTCAAAATCTTGAGAAGCAGATCACAAAAATACATTATTAGTGGAGGAAGCTAATCATGCTAGTGAATACAAAGAATCCTTAGACAAAATCAATTTTTAAATGTTTATAGCCAAATACGTAAAAACTAATGGTGATACGTGCTTTAAGAGTATCGAAATTATAGAACGTGGCAATACATGCTTTCGAATATTCAAGTGCAGCACAGAGCAGCTACTCTACCCTCCCCCATTTGGTGACGTATTATTCAAATAGTTTACATAATGATAACGTAATAGTCGAAATAACTAAAATGTTTCCAGGGGAAGTGTCCATGAGGGCCACACAGGTAACTAAGGGGACAATCAGAAGTTGACCACTTCCCATAGTTACCTCTTCGTGTGGTGAACAGTCGATTTCATGAGTACATGTCCTGTGGAAGCATACTGGGAAGCTCTCAACATTAAAATTCTGTTCCAAAATTATATTGTGTGTGCAATGAGAATTGCCAGGTAGCTGAAATAGCCCGTATGAGCGATATTTGAGAGTTCTTTTCACGTACGTATTTCACCAGTGCGGTGCGAGGTCTTAATGATCATATCTGTTGTATAGGAAGAAAAACCGTTTTGAAGACCCTCTTGTTCAATCTTTCCTTCCTAGATATTTCATAACACTTCATTTAGAAAAATAAATATCTTGTAAATTCCGTGATTCATATATTTTTCCTTACTAAATACTGAGGTGGAGTTGAATAGTAGCAAAATAGGTTAATATTTAAAGGAATTGTTATGTTCCGATGGTTGTGTATGAATTTATTTAAAGTACGAAGAAGCAGTACCTTTCATTCGATCGTTAATATTGTGGATCTACCAGACACACACTGTTTTTCTATCCATTATTTTTACTCATCGTTACCATGAGGACAATTAAAACGAACTTTGCAAAATAGGGGTGAAGTTGGCTATTTTCCGAACTATATCTACGTCAGTGCGATATACTCATAGAGCAAAATTACGAGAGGTATTTTAGAAATCTCTAGAAAAAGCTTCGAGAATTGGGATCTGTCAAAAAGGCGGCAAGTCAAAATCGTTAGCATTCTGATATTATTTGTATTAAGTTTCGTATAAGCTTCTTACACTGCTTTCTGCGTAACAAATATATTTTTTCATACTTGCCAGTAGAGAGAGAGTTCTTGTGTTTAGATCTGATTTGCAGGAGAGAGAATACTGCACGCAGCGGCAGTTAAGAACACTGTCGCAAGCGTAAAGGAAAACTATTGCAATTCTTTTAAAGCAGTAATCTCATTGTTAAATCCAAAATTTCATTTCAGAGTTCAATGGAAATTTGATGCAGGGATGTAGAGCGTGTACGTAAATGGTCTCATCGAATTGAAAGTGAACGTAGACCTGTTTAAATGTGTATAATCGGGTAGAAAATGTCATATATAAGTCTTGAGTACAATTGTTTAAAATTAGATATAAATAATTCCGAGTGTGTATTTTCACTCTTGAGTAGCGCTGTACTAAACTTAGTAGTGAACTGTGCCAATGTACGTAAAAATGAGTTGAATAACTGTTGTAGGATACAGCGTATTTACAGATGCAATATTTTTTTGTGTGTTCTTTCCAAAATAAGTGAATTCAAATCAGTTGCAACGGGAATAGATTAAGAATTGACACAATCCAATGCCAGTTAGCTCATTGCTATTGTATATAATGCATAACGGCATATCTAATGTACTGTAGATCTCTCTGCTTCCTGTCCCTTTTTTTTAAAAAATTCAGGAGGATAAAATGGTTGCATATGACATGTAAGAGTGCTTTGAAGTAAGATCCTGTGGTAGTAGCCACCACACAACATATCTCCTAAGATCAATATCACCCTTGCATATCACTTGAACAATAAAAATACTTTAATTACTGTATCTTTATGGACGCCTTTAGAATATGCGGATATATATTAGACACTTTATAAAGTAATAGGTATGCACATATTTATGTATACATAATTTGCTGGTTCGGGGGTAGAACTATGTTTATACTATGAGTATTTTTTAGTTGCAGGAAAGCTATTCTGATTCAGTTATTCACAAAAGAATTATTAATGATGTGTTCATAGAGAAAAAAAGGTCTTCAACGAACGAAATTCCGTTCTTTAAAAAGTGGCCACGAAAATTGTTAAATTCCATTTGGTTATAATTTTAACGTACAGTAGGTTCACTGATTTTATGTTGATGCAATATGAGCTCCCTAACTGCATATTGGCAACGTACTTCAGCAGTTGGATTAATTTGACTAGGATTCATAATTAAAGTGGAAAGAGTTTTCAAAGAAAATCAGCCAGAATGACAACTTGTGTGTGTGTAATTTCGGGTGAGAATGAATTATTATTATTTTACGTGATTTCATAAAATGATGAAAATTTATTGTCGGCCTGTGTACAAACAAATATCTTTTAGTACATAAGGGCTGGAAGAGCAATGCATAAGAATTATTTTCATTGTGCATATTTGTTATAATATGTTTTGGGTTTTGTTGTGCGTGCTAATTATATATATGTAACAGGAAATCGTGACCTAAACTTAATGAAATTGGTATTTAGTCTAATTCAGTGTAATTGTAATAATATAAGCTCACTGTAGAAGATTTACGAGGTTAATTTCGTATTAGTTTCCTCCCTGGTTGCTATTTGAGGAACTGCAACCACAAAATTCATGACTTAGATATTACCTATGACTAATCGTCATGAACATTTTCAAGACAATTTTCTTAGTAATATACGAGCTTATCACTAGCCGAACTCTGTATTATTTGATTTTTTTAAATTTTATTTACCGCATACCGTAAGATTAACCTTGCTTTTGAGCAGGTAGCTCAGAATTATGTTCAAAGTTAAATATCATTTCATCATATCATAGATATAGAAATCAATTACAAATATCTTAATTCATATCTTGTATATTTGAATGCAAGGTGGTATATGTGATGTGGATGATATCATGTATCCACTTTAAAAAATCATTGGAAAGTATATAAAACAAAGCATATCAATGGCATCTATATCAAGATCAAATTTCAGTCATACTTGAAAAAGTACAGCTTAGTTTTTAATTCCTACAAGAACCCAAATTGTACCTATTATGTGGCTTGGCTTCTGCCCGGGATCTGTCTTCAAGTAGTCAAATTGTATCTGAAACGGTAAAAAAAAATTCTCTGTAAACAGCTAATTATGTATGAATAAAATAATTGTACACTTACCTGTGTGTTTTATATTGGTACAGCCATAAACTCAAATGATAAGATAAAATGAATTTTATGGGCGGTAACAGCTGTCGCGAAACTCAAATGATGATTGGTGTGAGCTCCATTGAAAGGAATACGAAGTTTCGACTGTTGCACATTCACGACGTTCTGAGCTGTAGGTTTGAAAGCATATTTTCTATGATTTATTGCACATATGTATTGGGTTGGTGCAGAAATTGTCAGTGTTCTTTGATAGTCCGAAGGCGTGAAATTTGGAGAGAGTGCCGGATGTAGTAATTCCTAGCTACCGAAGGACTGGTTTCGTTATGGTTGCAGTGTGAAGTCTGGGGTTGTCCATCGGGAGAATCACAGGATGACGTGATGTCTTGCTGGTCGTTTCTCTGTAATAGCCGCCTGAAGTTGACGCAGTTGTTCGCAGTAATGCACAAGATTTAGTCATTCCTGGGGAGCAGTTCAAAGTGAATAGTTCCTTTTTGGTCTCACCAAATGGACAACAAAGTCTTCCCTGAATGTAGTTCATTTTTCACACGAGGTATTCCTTTTGTTTGGGTTGAGGTGTGACGTCGATATTCAGGCACCATTTTTCATTACCCGCGACGGATTCTGGACAAAAAGGGTTAGTGTTGGCGAGCGAGTAAGAAGAAATAGATGTCTATACGTTGCCTTTGTTGTTGCATTAATCACTTGAAAATGACTCATTAATGTCGATGGTTCAACCTGGTATGGATTAACGAAGGACCATGTGCAGTGCACAGAATAACGAAGTTCACAGGGGAATATTACACAACCTTTCTTGGCTGACAGAATTTATGCACCAAGCCAATAGTTGCCCATCTTTATTAAATGGAAAATAAGTTACATAACATTCATAAAAAAAAAAAGCAAAAATGTCGCTTTTAGATGTCTTTAACAACTTTTTTTTTACACACAATATAGGGGAAGACTAACATAACCTGCCGTTTTAAGTCTTTCGCTTCGGATGATGCGATTAGGAGTCGAACGACTCTCCAATGTTAGTAAGTTAACGCGTATACTTGGCCAACACAACGTTTAACGAAACTAAAAGTAATAAAAAGAATAGTTCACAAAATGCGCGCAACGATCTACAATAAACTAAAGACGAAAGTAGTCAACCATGTTCAAGCGGGAGCTATTTCTCTCATTAGCGGAAAGGAAAACTCTCTGATGCTATTTCGAGGATAATTCTATGTTGGCTACTTCAGTTGTACAGCGTTGTATACACTTTCAAATTATTTTACTTTGTTTTAATTGCGGTCCAGAAATTGATCAATTCTCTGTAAAATGGGCAAAATAGAAAAAGGATTTTAAACATCATTGAGCTTCCTTGAGTTAAAAACTACGTCAATTTTTGTGTCTAGCATTTTACACCTAAGTAGTCACATTGGTGACTACTTCTAAACTTGCAAAAATATTCCCTGGTCGAGGAGCAGTGGAAACACGTGGCCATTGTTGCGTAAAAGGAAGTACGTGAATCTTCAATCAATAATACAAAAAAAAAAAAAAATCCACGTCACATTAATCCATGTTCTATGCATTCAAGGTTTTTAAAAACTTTTTTGAGGCACCATTCTCGTAAATAGAAGATAATATAATCATGTGAAAACAAAAGAAACAATTTTTCGCTGAAATCGAGACATGCATGAGTTCCAATAATTATTTTCGGGACGAATAGCAACCCTAGTCCTCACTCACCGGTAGCAGCGACCGTCTTGTGTTCACTGGCAGAAGCGAATCGCGTTTATTTGCTTGCTATCCACCAGTGGTTGCAGGTCCCATATGGTTATCCACGAATATGCTTGCACCTGACCATTGAGGTCGCAGACGATCTACGGGAACATCGAACGTCTTGCACCGATTTCTTTGGTTGTTTCCCTGTGATGGTTGCAGTAATTATAATTTCTCGTAGACCTATGAAAAGCTCTATATGGATAGGATTTCCGTATCCGAGAGCATCTATTACGAAACGGTGGTTTCTGATCGGATCGCATATCAACAGTTGTCTCCGTATTGCCTTTGATGAACCATTATTTAATTCGTTCGACTTCCAACCATGGATTACTCCTGTGCGCTATCAACATCTTCCTTACCAACAGAGTTGTGGCGTGCAGAGAATATTACGTCGCTAGTGACGCTGATGTCTATGCCATACTGGGAATACTTAAAACGAGTACAGTATTTGTATTACTGTTTCTATTTAGTTGGTTATATTCATTGCACAAGAGTAGATGTTTTGTTGTACGTGAGGCAGGAGTGTTAATGTGCAACAATGTGTGTGTGTGTGCGGTCACTATGATACAGTGGGAATGTCTGCTAACTGCGAAGAACAAGGCACTGAGTTGTTCTGAGCGGCAAAATGTCACAGCTGTGGAAGCTAGTACGTTTTGGAGACAGAAAAAGCTGGATTTGCGGTGTTAAAAGAGAACTTGCTAATAGTTTGCTGAACGATATATAAACATTTCAAACATAAAATGAAATTGAAATGATAATTTTCAAATTAAATTAATGTAATCTGAACTCAGAACACAGTACAATTATTTGAACAGTGGCTTCTCAGTAACTCCGGCACCAACATCTTTGAATAGTCAATATCATCAAATACCTGGCTTGTTAGAACTCGGGTGTTCATTAGAATGGAAATTAGTATGGAGTAATCAATGGCTATATAATTAATTGAAGTCCCAAAAACCGAGATGGCATAACATTGTCAGATATAGAGGACTTTCAATAATTCAAGTAAAGGACCCCGTAAAAATTCTTATGGAAATGGGGTCCCGGTCAAATGTTACAAAACTTTGCTGAATGAGTACATCAAAAGTGTCAATAGGACCTAGGTCGGAAAAACTAGTGTTCGCAAGCTACAGCCTCCTGAAGTTACCGTATGTACGTAATAGTACTCAACATAGAGATCCTGCATGAGCACGAAAAAAAAATATGGAAAGAATGACTAAACCACGACGTATTTTGATACGCAGAACTCGATTCTGTGGTTAGAAATACGCCACTGACCTCCAGTCTTCAGCAAATCGCTGAAGAACCTGCAGAAAAGTTAAGAATGTCGATGGTAGGCAGTTTTTTGCTCAAGCAGCACAAGTCACCTTATGCGGATCCTGAATCCGAATCTACGGTTGCAATTGCTCCATCGAACTGAACTGCAGTCTTCAGAAAAGCGCCGAAGAACCTTCAGAAAAAACATGGAGAACTGCGATAGTAGGCAGTATTGCTCGAACGACACAAGTCACTGAATGTGCGTGCGCATCTGTAACTCGAATCTGCGGTTACAATTGCTCAATCGATCTACCAATTAAGACAATACCACGTTTAATCCGACTAGTTAAGTCAAGATTACATTCAATCGGACCAGGTAAGATCGTGTTCAATCCAACCAGTGATGGTAAGATTTCATGTAATCCGACCAGGTAAGGTAAACCACATTTGATTCGACCAATTACGACAAGATCGCTCTTGGTCCGACCAATGAAGGCAAGACCGCGTTCAATCCGGCTAGTGAAGGCAACACATCAGTCAATCCTACCAGTTGACGTAAGACCGCACTCGATCCGATCACGTAAAGCAAGAATTCTATTCGGTAGACCTATAACTCTATAAGAAAGACCACATTCAACCTTACCAGCTAAGGCAAGCTGTCTCTAGTCCGGCCAATAAAGGCAAGATTGCATTCAATTAGCGTAAAGGAAGACTATTCATTCTGGTCAGTCAAGGCAGAACTGCATGTTATGCAACCAGTTAAGGCAAGATGACATTGAATCCGACCAATGAAGGCAAGAGATCGTGTAATGCAGCCCGTTGAGGCACAATGGTGTCAATATCTGGCTAAGTAGCAGGGTCTATCTTCGTTCAACTATGCAATCTAAGTGAATAATTAAAAGTTTTAGTTTTCGATGACTTCTATGTGCACATTCTGTTGGTTTCTGGTAGATGCATCTAATATTGTATGCAGCAATGATCTATCAGGATACGTTACGTTACGTTGATGTCTAGCATAACCCAGAAACCATAATACACTAGCTGCATGTGCACAAGTACCCACAGTCCTAGCACCGGATTGACAAGTGCAATAGTAACCATCGATAGGCTCCTCTACATCTTCAGCATGCTCTCCCATATTCATATCATCTACTCCTTAAAGCCTATAAGCAATGAATATTTGATGTTTGGTAGCCAGCCGAAATCTAGAAAAGATGCGAGCTCTGATGAATCCAGGTTCATTAATATTCTCATCAATTTGAAAATCTTCGTCATTTTCCCTAATTACTTTGTCCTGTACATAGGATGGTGAAACTTTAATCTGATATATACCAATAGTAATATCCTTCAAATATTCTAAATCGAGGACAGGGAAGTTTGGAAAATCGTCTCCATTGACCATGCTCTTTGTAAGAGTTGTTGAGCAGCTTGGGCTGTAGCACCTTCCATATATATCACAAGGTGATACATATTCAATAATGCACCAGCGATACGATAGAAGTCATTTAGTTTCTTTGCGTGTTGCAGATTGATTGGGTTTGCAAGGAATTTGAAAATAGATCGAAGATGTCTTACTTCTACTACCCATCGATCTTCGTAATAATGCGCGTATTATTAGCATCTTCAGTAGAAAGTTGCCTTTCCGTAGCTGGAAGAAATGATGGCATTTTATGTTCAATGCCTAACAATTGAAAAAATGGTGTAGCATCTCGATATCCTCGATCTACTAGAACTATATCACCGTTTTGAAACTTTTAATAATTGCCCATCTCTGTGAAACTCATGTCACAGTATTTGCGCATCATTATTATAGGTGTCAGAAAAGTATGGACCAAAGATTTCTAAAAGGTAGCCATCAAGTGCCACAATTAATGTTTGTTTCAAAAGGTGTCTATGCTCATGCAGAGAATAGGACTGCCGTAGTACTTGGAAACTGCTACTTTTATATATGTACGCATACGTTGAATCGATTATGACAATTGCCTTTGGTACATTAGGATTAGCATTATATAGAATATTAGAATATGCCGTAACATGTTGCTCAATGTATTGCTGCCTTGTTACTGCTTGAAGCCCAATATTTTCCATTACAGATCTTTGGAGTAGTGATTTTCTAACGAGATCTATTACGTTACACACATACTGCCTGCTGTTATAACCAAACAATACCTTGAGAAAACTGTCACTTAAACTTTGCCGTAACTTGCATAAAATATCAATAAATCCTTTTTCGTTATGCATCTATAATAAGTGTTCCGTTTTCCACAACAGGGTCGCAATACGTAAATAGATCCTCGAATTGTTCCCTTGTTATCAGTGCAATACAATTAAATTCGTCATTATCAAAATCAAGACCTTTAGTTTCTTGAGCAGCGCACATTCTAAGCTCGCCTAAAAATGATGAAAGTTCTGGACCCTTAATTACATATGGCCGATTAATAAAACGTAAACCGTGTAATACAATATCAGGAACTAGGCCTTTTTCATTTAGATATCCTTCGCAAACTCTCACATCTTTCGGTACAAAAATATTTCTTTCGATAAAAATATTCACCTACAAGCCATTGATAGTTTATGCACATTATTAGCAGCATTGCAAAAGATACATTTACTATTCGCTGTTTGTGTTAATATATTCAGCCGAAGGCAACTCGGATCCTCTTCCATTAATCTTATTTCATTTGTAATCGAGCTATTACAGTTCAAGCACAATCTCGAAGTATCATCCAACTGCAGCGGTGGATGGCTAAGTGATTCGCGTCTTGCGATAGCATTTTGACGTTTAATAATATTGTCATCTCTATTTATGTAAGCTAATTGTCTGGCATTAAATGGTTTATCGCATAGGAAACA